>JBAGKK010487749.1:0-16163 GCA_037177015.1 Euceroptres primus
CCGTTAGGGACCCTAAAAATATTCTCTAATTCCAACATAACTCTAGAAGTTAAATTTCTAGAAGTGTCATAAGTTTCGTGAAAAATTTTATTGATCATAAATTTCGTATTTTGAAACTTTCAAAGTGAAAGTTTCAAAATGAAACTTTCAACGGCACATTGCTAATTTTTGGCCTATTCCTTTCTATCCAGCGAGTTGGCATCCGGGGTCATTGTGACCCTACTCCTGACGTTACCTCAAGAATTCTTTTTCACTAAAGGTTAACTTTAGTCAAATTTTTTACGTATTTAACAATTTCTTTTCAGCAGAATGAATTATACTACAAGAAATTTGAACTCTTGAACTTCAAAAAAGGTCTCAAAAGTTAGCCAGGCCCCATATGCCAACTACGTAATTCTAGGGAGGTGTGCCAACTAAGGGTTAAAATGGATCCCAATCAATTCCACAATAAGCCACCAGTAACGACGGCATTTATTGTGAATACTTTTCAATGCCTTTTTAATCCTTTTATCGGGTGCTAAAATTTGAATTTTCAAAATTTTGAAATATCTCGAAAACAGTAGAAGATGCACAAAAACGGATAAAATTCCATGTAATTGGTTCGTTTAACTGATCCATTAAAAACAATTTCAAAATTCCAAAATTTTGGATTTTACAAATTTTGAGATATCTCGAAAACGGTAAAAGATATACATTATTATGGGCTTCTTACTGGGTAGAGGAGTAGAGGACTTGCTTGCCAAAAATAGGTGAATTTTGGATGAAGTTAAAGTTATACATATATATATATATAACGAAATTATAGAAAAATCTAGAAGAATATCGAAAATTCTAAAGCGCTCTGAAAACCCTACATAAAAGAAACCTGAGTATTTTGAAAGATTCTATGAAGTATCCAATAAAAAATTCTGAAAGAATTTAAGAGGTTTCAGAAGATTTTAGAAGACCCTCAATAAAAATACGTTTTAATGCACAAAAATATTTTCGCTTAGTGTTTGGTACATTAAATTTAAATCCTTCAAATCATATTTTTCTAATTTGTGATTATCATAAATAATAGCAATGACAGTACACAATCTGTTATTACTATTACTTTTCTATAGCATCATAAATAGCTAGTACCTTCCTTCCTTGACACTGATTCAAAAGGAAATGCAAACGATTATTTAAAATGTAAACGAGGTGAAATTTTTTTTCCGTCTGTAATTTATAACTTGATGTTTTATTCCAAATGAACTTATAACTGCCAGGGATGTAATATCATAGAACAAAAACGCTAATCTCAAAAGAAGGTAATATTTGTAATGTCACGTATGATAATAGAAAAAGCTCCCTGATAAAGATGGTATTACCTGTAAATTTCTCCCTCGGTGTTCCAAATCTGATCCATTCCTCCTTTCTCTTTGTTTTGATGATCCTTTTCTTCTTCCTTGACAAAGACATCAGAACTTTCCTTCCCTAGAATCGTGGTCATCAGAATTCATAGTTCTAATCTTAAACTCTTCAGCCATTACGTGACTGTATTTGAAGCTTTTAGTCCATAGAAATGACATGTCATACCTTGCAAATTCATAGGCAACCACTTAAAAAATTTTAATATTTAAAGAACAGAAAAGCTGTATGTAAATGTAAATCTCATTTTTCTAACAGAAAGTTTAATCCGCGTGTCACATTCGTCCCAAAAAAAATCTGAATTAGGAGATTAAAAACAAGATCATTTTAAGAAAAATGAAAGAACGAAATTATCCCAAAAGAGAAGGCATTTTCACAAACAAATTTAAAGATAAATAATTATGAAAAATACAACAAATACCGGAAAAATACAAATCTTTCCTATGAAATATTTTAGTGTATTTAAGTCTACAGGTGTTTTAATAACCAATTAAGAGTATTTATATATATTTTTGTATGTGGTGATCACGATTCTATAGTCGGTTTAAGAATATTTTGTGCCTGAAAATTAATATGGCTGCTCAAAAACCGCGTTTTCCCGATTTTTTGAAAAACTTTGCTATGAAGTACTTCACTGTATTAAGCCCTTTTCCCGAATTGCAATAATTTTACACCCCACATAATGAATGAAAAAGCCCTTGTAAAAAGAAAGACCAACTTAATACCATTTTAAGACCAGTTTCAAACCATGTTTGGTCTTTTTCTGGTCTTTTCCCTTCAGTCTATACCTGCATCACTTTTAGGGCATTGAAATAGATACTAATCTCTCTCTGAAGTAAGGATAGCTGTCTGTATAAACAGACTTACTATACCTAAAAGTCAGATCTAGAGGCTTCAACTCTGTCCCTCTCACAATTTCTTCATCTCTTTCTGTGGAAACTTACAAGAAAGTGATGACCCTAATAATGATGGGATATTGAGGGTTTAAATTGCCGGCGGCTACAAAAGGACTGTGGTCTTCTGGGGACCAGAAAAGATCAGTTTAAGACCACTTTAAAACAGGCCTATACCTGCCTACACTGTAGTCTTAACTTGGTCTTTCTTTTCACAAGGGAGTATGTTGAGGTACCCAGATATCTTTAAAAAATTAGTATGTAGTTATAACTCTTGAAAATCACCCTTGAATTCAGAGAAACTACCCCTAGTGGAGAAAAGTCGTTTACTCATTGTTTTATATACTAACACTCAGTTTTCATTCAAGAAAATATTCATTAGAATGCAAAGAGAAGTTTTCTAAGACTGTCAATGCATCCTACCCCTTGTAGGATCCTACCCCCCTTTTCTCTGACGAGAAAAAATCACCCTTTTTACTTCAATACTTTTACTTTTTTATTTCACCCTTTTTACTACAATTTTTCTTCCAAATGCCAATAATATCAGAAACCACGTGATGAATCAAAAAATGTATTGAGACGGTCGAAGAATCCGAATTTGTGAAAAGTACCAAATTCAAAGCATTTGAAGTTTTAACATTAACAATTTTCAAAATTTGGAAATATTTCGAAAACGGTAAGAGATACGCAAAAACTGACGAAATTTTGGAGGTTTCCTAAAGGGGACCATAGACATCTATGAATCATTTGACGCGCTGCAATAATGGTTTCATAGGGAATTAATCATTTTGCACTTGCTTTACAGACGTTCAAAGAATTATTTCTTACGCATGTATAAAAAACAACATTTTTCTTTTGTTATAAATAATTTAGTGAACAAATGTGGTTTCTTGGGAATTGGCTACTTTCTGTTGCTTCAGTTTTTTTCCAAAAAATCAACTAAAATTACCTTTCTTTTGGCTCAGTACTTTCGCAAATTTCCATTGGACAACCATTGTTTATTATTTAGACAGTTTTAGCTAATAAATGCATAACTTCGCGAATAACGCAACAATAGTCGTTCAAAGGAGGTTTGTGACAGTACTGAGCCAAAATCAAGTTAATTTCAATTGATTTTGTGGAAAAACTAAATCTTTGCTGTGAAAACTGACAAAGTTATTCATTTGTTAATTAAGGTTGTTTACGCAATTAATAATCGTTGTCTAATATCAAGTTATCACTCAAGAGAACCATTGACAAGACTGCAGTCACACCTGCAGAAGAAACGCATTATATTATTTATTAGATAATGGTACAAATGTGCATTTGTTTATAAAAATTGTTTAAATAATAACTACATATTGTTTGTTTCCATTCAGTTTCTAATTAGACTTTATTACACTTTCATTTCCTCCAAAAAATGTCAGTTTGAAGCAGCAGAAAGTAGCTAATTCCCAAAAACCACATTTGTTTATTAAATTGTTTATAACAAAAAGAAAATGTTGATTGACATACATTTTCTTGATCAGTTCTCTACCCAAATTCAGAAAATCCCCATCAGGAGTTTGAACTGCAATTTTGAATTTTCGGCAGTCTGGGCATGTTTCTTGAAATTGGGTCGGCAGTTGAGGGGTTAAACGCCTTAAAAATATGGTATTCGCAAGATTCATAACTCCCTAAATTTGAATCAGTCAACATTTTCACAGATTTTATTCAGTCACCTATTTCTAACTAATTCTTCAGTGAATTTTAACTGAATTTCAGTCAATTTCACTGAAAATCAGTCAAACTTCACTGATAAATTACCTAGAAATGGGTCACTGAATAAAATCAGTGAATATTTAGACTGATTCAAATTTAGACACTTCATGGGGTTCCCAATGTACAACTTTTAGAGATGGTTTCGTTTTCAATTTCTAATTTTTTTTATTTTCGACCCACCCCATTGAACACCAACCACTTTTTTTTTAAAGACTGCTACTCCCCAATAGACATAATCCATGAAACTGTCACAATCGTCCCAAAAAACAAATCCGAATTAGGAGCGCCTAAACACAAGAAGAACATTTTAAGAAAAATGAGAGACAGAATTAAAACTTATTAAAAAAGTAATAACGATGACAATGTGAAAATTTGATGCCTCAACACATTCCAAAAGAGAAAACATTTTTACACCTTCACTAAGATTGCTATTTATTATAGTGCATAATAAACAAACAAAATTCTAATATAAAACTACTCGAGTGATTTAAGAAAAAAATAATAAATTTAAACCAAATTTATTATTCTTAAGATTCTCAAGTACGCTCGCAACAATAAGAAGCCTACTTCATTCGCAACAATCCCCCATCACCTCCACTTAGGATTGCTCATCCATATTTACCCTGTCGAGGGAGTCTAAATGGACCTCAAAACATGTCAGTACCCTAGCTTTCTTGTAAATAATTATAATTTTTTATTTACACAAAATGGTTCATTAAGAAATGATAATTCTTAATCAAAGAAATGTAAAAGGAAAAAAGATCACGATTATTATTAACCTAGAAATGAAAACCCTACGATAGAAGTAAAAATCGCTCCTCTAAATTAGAATGTTGTGATTCTTGAGGATCAAATGAAATCCAATATGAATAACTCGATCTAAAAATTTCGGAAATTATATTTTTGGGCTTTCAACGTCATATGAGTGCTACAAAGGGCTAAGTCAGCTAAGCTAGCTTCACCCTTTCTGCCGAAATTTAGTCAGAATAAATTTACAATGTCAGTCAATGCTATGGAATAAAATAATATTGTTTAAAGCAAAAGTTTTTTGTTATTCAACTAAAACTTGGAACCGTAAAATTTACGTTGGCTAAAAAATCATTTAATACAAAACTGAATTGATTTTTGTAATAAAAAATTTCAATGTTTCTGCCCCGAGTAAAATATATTTGGTGTTTGATTGATTTGTCACCTGCAACAGAAATTCACAATTTAATGAATAAAAATTTAAGTAATATTCTTTGGATATTAGGAACAATACAGATACCTTTACAAATAGATGATCTGAAACTGAAAAAAAGGTTAAAATACTGCAAACAGTACATGTTAAAAAAATAAAAATTAACCAAATGCAGAACATAACAATTGAAACTAAAAATTGGTCAAACAACACAGTGACGAGAAAATTGTTAAAATTACTTCAAACCCATTCAAAGTAATTTCATGCAATAAAATACAAAGCTCTTTACTATCATCAGATGTGCCAACATATTCGCACCACACTTCTGATAATAATTCGGGATATAATAATCAACGCTCGCAATTAATGTTTTTTCTCAGTCTTATCAATGCGCTCGATCACAATTGAAAATATAGGCTACCTATAGCTGTATTTAATAAAAATATCAAATTCCATTCTCAACAACGCATACACTTCTCGGTTCTCTCATATACCGCCCAGGTGCAAAAACCTACACTAGGGATGTCGCCCCGGGACGCACCCGACACCTGAACTCAAAAATCTGAAAAAAGTCTTGTTCGAGATTAATGAATAGTAATTTCGCTAACGGTCTATAGGAATTGCACAAAAATTTCTTTAATTAAAATATTAAATTGCTTTAATTTTAAATAAGGCAATTTCGAGGGGTTGGACCATTTGCAATGCAACATGGATTTGCCAATTCACAATTCGCCACACAATTATTAATTACCATTTTACTAATGTGTAAATAATACTTTGGGTGGCATAAATTGCAGAATATTAATTTACAAACCTTTCGATGCAAGCTCTACGAAAAAAGAAATGACAAACCCTTACCAAATATGATCTACCAGAGATGAGTCTTCAGGCAATACAGATATAGATTCAGGTAATACAGATATAGATTCACTGATTTATAATTTACCATACAATTATTAGTCACCATTCTACTAATGTATGAAAAATAACTTACATGGCAGTGATTATAGAATCGTACGTAATCTTTCAGTTGCAAGCCCTTGGACAAAAAAGCTAAAGAAGTAATAACTCCTTACCAAATATCTACCAGAGATGAGTCTTAAGACTCAATCATGGATTTACCGATTTATAATTTGCCACACAATCATTAATTATCATTCTATTAATGTGTAAATAATAATTTTCATGGCAGTGGTTATAGAATCGTACCTCATCCCTTGTTACAAACCCTTGGACTCACCCTTTTTAAAGAGAACAAATCTATTCTTATATAACTGAAGTCCATTAGTGATTAGCCCCTCGAAAAACTTACTTTACATGCCAAAAATTAATATATTTGAACAATAAAAGACTTTAATTTAATGTAAAATACGTATCTCAAGAACATGAACCACTATAAGTAGAAAAAGCTCATGAAAAATTTTGTATCTCGCGGGGTCTTAACCGTATCAAAAAATTCATTGTATTAAACAAACGAATAACATTGTCAAAGATATTAAATCTATTAACAAAGTAAGTACCACAAGCAAATCTCAACAAAACACGATAAATTAGAATACTTTGATACATCAACTTCTTTTCTTGGTTCACTACAACTTTGCTCGAAGTTTAATCATTTAGAATTCAGATATTAGTAAAAGAAAAAAGTTTTCTTTAATTATGGCTTTTATTAACAAAAGGAACAAAATTTAAAAAACTGATAAGAACTAGAAAGCCACGTAAACCCAAGAAAAGCATAAACAGAAACATTTGAAAATATGGCGAATATACACTGGTCTAAATATTAATTTAGATCAGTGGTGTCACTATGTTGTTTGTAAAAAAATGCACTCACCGTCACGAATTCCCACTTCCCACGTCGAAGAGATGGCAGCATATCCTCTTCTGGACCAGTCCCCAGAGTTCAGTCTGAAAAAACGAAAAAATGTACCATTAGCATAAAATTTTTAAATCTGCAATATTAAACAAAACCTTAAATTCTAAAATTGAATAGTATAATCTAGATCCTAGATTTTAAAATAAAATAAAATCAAAGGGCATCAGCGACGATTAAGCTCGATTATTTATACCAATTAGGAAGTAAATAAATAAGAGAAATAAAATATATATTTCCTTATTTTAAAAAGGAAATAGTGAGAACTGGAATAAAACAAGAACTCTCTGACTGAATTATTTCGTTCTTCTTTTCTCCTGAGATTATCCACTTGTCTCTGGGACTAACGTTTACACGAAGACTAAAACGATTTGTTACGTATAGCTCATAAATCAGCCAAAACTGGGTGTGAGAATTCCAGTAATTCTTCAAACTGAAGAAGCTTCAACTTCAATAAACAATGTTGCCAGGCGTATCAATTACAACCCGAAAAGAGAATGAATGTTACGTCAGAATAAGGAAGTTTACTTAAATAAGTGAAATAATTCAGCATTCTCTGGCAAGAAAATTTTAGCCACATTTGGCCTCGATCCAAGTTGTGGAAATAGAATGTGATCGAAACAAGTAAATTTTCCAAAGAGAGACTCAATTTTTAGGAAAATGAACGATGCTACCTCAAATTTTTATAAAACCAGAGATATCAAAGTTGGATTGATTGATTCATATTGATTTAAATTTTACGAAATTTCAGTTACTTCAGTATTATTTTTAAAACCTTTTTTGGCAGAGATTTCGACTGCAGGTGATTGTCCTCAAGACAGTTCTCGTGTAAACGGTGCTGATTTCCTGTTATAATTTGAATTTAAAGTGCGAATAGTTAAATTTGATTATTTCAAAATGATAAAGTTCCAAATTTAAAAGCTTTTAACTTTCAAATCTTAAAATTGGGAGAATTTTAATATTAAATTTACTTATATTAGTTGATAAAAAATAATCAATATATCATAATTTTATTTCATAATTTTGTAATAATTCTTATTGGCAATCCCGTTAGAAAAAGGTAGTGGTTTTGCTTCCAGGCAAAGAAAACAGCAACACATCACATATTTCTCTAATTTCGCACCTAACAGCTCGAGATGGAAAAAAATTACATATCGAAAGTCGACAATAATTTATTATAGCACGTTTTGCTTTGGTTAAGCGCAGTAACTTCTGTAATTAAATGGTGACTTGTTCGATTTAACTTATCAGATAAATCGTTCTCTAAGGTATATTTACATCACTTCTTCTTTTCAACACACCACGTTCCAGATGAATTTTCTCAATTAAGTATCCCACTCGATAAAAGGTATCTTGTTTTTAGAGCAGAGTCTTCATGATGAAGAAATAAATTAGAAAACTTGACGGTTATGTTCAAGGTTCAGAAGCAAAAATGAAAAATTGTTACGCTACAGTTATAAAGGAAGTCTCAAGTCAATATTTTCTTAGAGATGAGAACTTTCGATTGAAAAGTATATTATAATTTTTACTGAGAATCGATTAATCTTTGCGAAATATGTGTATGTTTATTACCTATATTACTATTTAATAAGTTTAAGATCTATAATAGGAAACCTTAAGAAGAAAATTTATTTTACATAAGCTTTTCTATTTGAAATCATTTAATCTCTCATAATTTAATGGTTAATTAAATATCTTAAATTGCACAATTTCAATGTTTCAGCATGAGGAAGATTTACAGAAAGCTGTCAAACTAACACAGAGGGAACGAAGATTTATAAAATTTGCATCTGTTGAGTTTGATGGACAACTCTACATGACGCCACAAGATTTTCTTGAAAGCGTCGTCGAATCACAACCAAGACGTGAGTTCACTTATGTAAGATTTTCAAACCATAATCAAAAGTTTTTTGTACATTTCTGCTTCTTTAAAGATGTGTTTAATTTTCATTAATCAATCTTGAAGAAAAGATTGAATTTAAAAGCTTTTAAGAAAGTTGAAATTCAATTTTTATTCCATGGTGAAAGCAGTTGAGACAGATTATAAAATAATGATAAACTATAGAGATGATAATATAATTATAGGTTTTTATCTATGATTTGTTTCTTGTTTTTAATTCATCAAATATATTCAACTTTAATCCAGAAAAACTGTCTTGAAATCAAAAGAAGATTCAAATAAGGAGAATCTTCTTCGTTCTCACAATCCTAAGTTTCAAGGTCGAAAACATCGTCTCGCACATACTCTATTTGTTCACACGCTTTCCAAGTACACATTTCTTAATGATTTATTTACGCAAGAACTTTTTAAAAAACTTTAACATTGTTGATACTTCGAACCCTTTCGACAGCAATAGATAATAAGGGACATAAGTCCTTGTCAATGTTGTATGTCGTTATTTCAGAAAACAAATTTTCCGTTTTTCTTTTGCTTTCAGCTAGACTCAAAAGACGCGTTTTGTCAGACAAGGAACTAGACGTCATCAAAAACTCGACCCCCTCACTCCGTCATGGAAGCACACACATGTTTCGAAATCTTCGAGACAAAGGTAAAATTACATTTTCTAAAAATAAATCATTCAAAACAATGGATAAATTTAAAGAAGTTCATTGAGTTTAGAAAGATAATAATTTCTTTCTCAAGGTTCACACATAAATAAAATCCTTCACTTGAGAAGCAAACGGACAAAAATGAATAAGTCGATTGTTAATAAAAATGAGATAAAAGTTTTTTTAGTCTTGACTGCGTATTCCTCCGCTTTTGCTAAATTTTAAATTGAAACCAGGGAACTTTTTTTAAGTTCTCTTGTTTAAAAAATATCTATAAAAATAAAAGTTATCCTTTATAAAATAACGATTTTAAATTGCACAGTTAAAAAATACTTGTCGTTAACTTCTGCAACGAAAGAGAAAGTTAGTATGTAATTGAATATTGTAACATTATAATTGCTTTTTTTTTGTTTTCAAATATCTTAAGTGAGAATCAAAGGTCTTTGAGGCAGAGTGTAAGCCACTGTATAATAGCACTCTGTTAATCGCCTCTGTTTGTCGCGCTAATGGAAATGCAAATAATTACAGGGCCAGTTTCACACCTCCGCCCTTTTAATAATGAGAAACTTGCACTCTCGCCGAGACGTCTTTCGATCTCAGTTTGCACGCGTGAGAATTCCAATGGCTGATAAACGAGTTCAGTAAAAGACATCAAGTTATCCAAAGACCTTCACCTTACCACTGATTTATGAGCTGTTCGAGATTTTTTAAATCAGACAAATTTATTATATTCCATATATCTAAGAAACGAATAAAAAATTCTTATATATGAATTCCCATTTATCTCGGACAATATTTTTATTTTCTTTCAATAAATGGTTCTTTTATTAAAATTTATTTTAAAATAAAATTCGTTTAATTCAAACAAACATTTCTATATAGAAAACAAAATTATAAAAAATTCTGGAAGATAAGCGAAAAACATGGAGCAAATTTAGAAATTCCGAATAAAAGATTCTTGAGTATTCTGAAAGATTCTATGAAATGTTTTAGAAAATTCTGAAAAAATTTAAGAGGTTTTGGAAGATTTTAGAAGACTATGGAAGATTTTTGCAGAATCTAGAAGATTCTAGAACTTTACGGAAGAATAAAGAAGAATGTAAAGGATTTTAGAAGACTTTGGAATTATCTAGAATATTGTAGAGACTTTTAACAGATTTTGGGAAACGTTTGAAGTCTGTAGAACACTTTTGAAGACGCTGAAGGAGTGTAGAAGATTTCGGAAAAGTTTACATTATGCTAGAAGATTCTAGAATTTTATGGAAGAATGAAGAAAAATATAGAATATTTTGGAACTATCTAGAATATTGGGGTCATTTCAGAATAGATCGTCCAATAGCCGTTGCAACCTATTTTCAAAGAAAAAAAATTAACAATATATATTGTTTCTGGGTGTTATTAGGATTAAATTTGCGTACTTATATAAACTGATATCTTGTTCTTTTCACAAAAATTGTTTTTAAATGTTGATAAGTTGAATGAAAATGGATCATGCACCACATTACAAAATTCTCTTTATTTAAACCAATATGCAAAATAATTTAATGATTTAAAAAAGATATTGCGACTCAAGAATGATATTTTCATGAGATACCAATATTTTTTTATTTAAATATTTTTCTCAATATTAAAAAAGCGTTTAAAGTAGACAAAAAAAAACACAAAATTTTGGAATATTTAACCGTGGATTTCTCCCGCATTACTATTTCGAATATATTAAATTTACTTTTACATGAAAGTTATATCCTAAAAACTAATAAATTAATGCAGATCTTTATAGAATTATGCACCTTTAAACTCAAAACTGGGTCTTGAAAATTCAAACTTCGTTCAAATATGTCTTTTTTTCTCATCATATCTCCTAAAGAGAAAAATTAAAACATCTATTGCCAATATGTACACCTCCAATGCGAAAATTTGATGGGGCCTTGCTAAGCAAGATCATTTAATATATTCAAAATAGTAATGCGGGAGAAATCTACGGGTCAATATGCTAAAATTTGATGTGTTTTTGGTCTATTTTAAATCCTTTTTTAATATTGAAAAAAAATATATAAATACACTAGAGCCCCGGTTTATTGACGGAATTCTTCGCTTAGACTACTGCGCCACTATTACGCACTTTGTTGCTACGGTACTTGCGCAACTCCGCTGAGCTCTGAGCTCAGCTTTTTCGTCCCCTTGGACCCCTCAACCATGACAAAAATTCCTGGAAGCAGTATACGGGGGCGCAATAAACCGGGGCTCCAGTGTACAAAAATATTGGTATCTCATCAAAATATCATTCTTGAGTCGCAATATCTTTTTTAAATCATTAAATTATTTTGTATATTAACTTAAATAAAGAGAATTTTGTAATGTGGTGCATGCGCCATTTTCATCCAACTCATCAACATTTAAAAACGATTTTTATAAAAAGAACAAGAATTAGTTTATATAAATGGGAAAATTTAATCCTAATAACACACAGAAACAATATGCATCGTTAAATTTTTTTTTGAAAACAGGTCGCAAGGGCTATCAGACGATATATTCTGGAATGACCCATTGTGGAGACTTTTAACAGATTTTGCGAAACTTTTACAGTCTCAATATTTTTGAAGACTCGGAAAGAATATATGAGATTCCGGAACAGTTTAGATTATGCTAGAAGATTATGGAAGAGTTCAACAGATTCTCAAGGATTTCAGAAGATTCTGTAACACTAGAATATTTTGGAGAATTCTAACAGATTTCGAGGAATTTTTGAATTTTCTAGAAGATTTTAGAGGACTCTGAAAGGGTCTGGATAATTCTGGAAGAGTCTAGAAGAATCTAACAGTTTTGGAAGAGTTTAGAAGAATCTAACAGTTTTTGAAGATTCTAGAAAATCCAAAAGATTCTGAAATAGCCTAGAAAATTTTATGGGATTTTAGACGACGCTCAATGAGGCTGGAAGCACCTGGAAATAGTATAAAATATTCTGAAGATACTAGAAAGCTGTGAAAAAGTCAAGAAGATTTTATGCAGGATCCTGAAAGATTCTGGAAGGTGTTAAAGATTTTAAAAGATTCTGGGAAAATATAGAAAATTGCGGAACATTTTATTCGATTCTAAAGGATTTTAACGGATCTGTGAAAATCTTGGAGGATTCTAGAATATTCTGGAAAAGTATAGATATTAATGAAGAATTTGAAAGATTCTGGAAGATTCAAAAATATGCTGATAGTGAAGTTTAATTATTTGTAATTTGTCATGCCTTAATCAGGTCATCAAATCCCCTTCATCGATTACATCATAAATTATGCATGATTTTTATAATATAAATTTATAATACGAAGAAATATACCTATATATTTTAATTTTTCAAATAATAAATCTGACGAATATACCTAATGTGCAGAAAGAATGACGCAGAGTTCATGACGTCAGAATTTAATACAGTAAGATTCATATATGCCTTCCCTCTTAATAAAGTTGGGTCTTTATGTGTTTTTCGTGTTTTTCAATTAGGAATCCAACAAACACCCAACTTCAGGAGGGTAACATACCTGAATTTTACTATACAAGCCATTAAATTGATATTAGCTACTATAAAGGAGGCAATAAAGGAGGCATGAACATGGCTGGATCGCCATGTTCATCCTTTTGCTTCATAGGCGCAATCATTCAAAACTATGTACATATTGAAACATATAAATTGTCTAAATGATATAATTTTTTAATAAAATATAAAGTTTAAAAAATCTTATTTAATTAGGTAAATTACTAAATTACTACTTTTGAATTATTCATCCAGTTATTAATTTAAAATTTCTTGTCTTTAAACTTTTATGTTCACTCTATACCCTTTTTATTGAATCCCTCAGAAAAAAAAGACATGCATGATTTTTTTTTAATTTTTCAAGAATGTTTATAATTAGATCACAATAATTGCATAAACATAAACAAGGCAGTTCAGCAGTTCTGTATAGAAAAAATTAATAATTAAATATTCTTTTATTTCAGGGATAATATCCTACACAGAGTACTTGTTTCTGCTGTCTATCCTAACGAGTAAGTATTCCAAAAACCCTTTGACCAATTTTACAAGAAAATTACATAGAGGGGTGGAATTTATATATGTATAAAGACCATGTTCTTCATCTACAGTCTTTTACGCGCTTCATAAATCCTTTAGGACACTTTCAGAGGCGTGCTTTGCACAGTGGTTATGGCTCACTTTCTTTTCACCCCTTTTCCAAATTATAGTTTACACAAGAACGGTCGTTTTATTTATGAATGCCCACGTCTAAACTCTAAAGTACTTACTTCGCCGTCGTATAACTGGCAGTTTTACTAACATGTTCATCAATTGTTGTGCATGCACATGTGGGCTTATTGAAATTTACCCGGTGTTGTGTGCAAAGAAATCACTTCCTTCTTATCCCTCTGCAGCAATTTGTTATTTATATACTTTTTAAAGTCTAGCACTATCATTTTTTATCTACTATTTTATTTAATTTAAATAAAACCGTAATCATCGATGATAATTAAAATTTAAATAATACTGAAACTGAAAAATTGATATTAAAATAGCTTGAAAAAAACGAGAACTAATTTCTCAAAGAAATAAATAATACTTGTTGCAGAGCCTCAAACTGGTTTTCGCATTGCTTTCAACATGTTCGATACTGACGGAAATGAGAGGGTCGATAAGACTGAATTCCTTGTGGTAAGTTGTGCCAAAATTTTTTCATTTACTTACTTATTAACCTTTACTACATTTAGAGAAAGAATTAAAAATTTAAAAAAAAAGCTTTAGTCCTAGAACAATTTTCATTATGTATTTTGATTTCAAACCCTAATTATTGTATTGAATTATAATATTGTTATCCCCATATTAGGATATATTATATTCATAAAACCAGGCAGCAGAAAGATATAATAATAACTCTTAGAATATAATGTGTAAACGAAAATATACAAAATTTATGAAAAAATTTCTTTCCGCTGTCGTCCAATTTCTCATTATTTCTCTGCATGAAACATTCACAGATTCGACGACTGTTTGGTGGAACCCTGAAGGAGAGAGAACTTGACGATCTTACAAAACGTGCTGTGAGTGTCTGCCAACCCATCGCAAATGCAATTGTTACTAACATTTTGTGACTCAAAATATTAACTTTTTCTCCTTGAAGTTTTATAACCCTCAATAACCCTAATTTCAGTGATAACATGTCGTTAATAAAGATAAATCCTCGCCCTATGTTTTCAACAAACTAAAACAGTTAACATTTTTATATATTATGCAAATGCTTGCAATTTTCTTTAATTTAATAACGAAGTTAATTAATTGCTTTCTTAAGTTATAATCTAATTCTTAATTTCGAAAGATTTAGTAGATTTAACAAATTTGTAGGTATATAAACCCAATATACTTGAATTTATTCCTTGTAAATATTTCACTGATCTTTTTTGTAGTAATTATGTTCTATAAATTAAATAATTTGCTTAAGTTTCGCTATGCTCCTGCTTGAATTCAATTTTTCATGTCGTTATAAAAGAATACTATTTTCCCAACCAAATTAAAAGTCTAAAATACAAAAAGCTAGCAAAGAAATAAAATACATTATAAACACCGGTTGGAAACTACATGTTCGTAAACCTTAATGGCGATTAAAGTAAATTAACGAAGAAGCAGATAAAAATCAGTTATTTCACCGACTCTATTTGCATTTACCAGAACATCCTTCGACATTTTTCAATATACATATACATATAGATATACATATACATATACATATACATTTATATACATATACACCCATTTCATCCTGGAGGTCTTAATTTTATTTGCAGTTAATATAACCAACAAGTTTATGAACGATCAAAGAGACAGTCAATCGATAAATCATGCAATGTTAAGAAATGCTCCCTTTTGGATTTCGTTCATTAATTAAAACCACCTTAGAAAAATAACTGGCGACAGCGAAAATGAGAAACCAGCTCAAATAAAGCAATTGCAAATTTGTGATAACTATCTGAATATTTTTAAAGCGGTATACTAGTTTTGTCTCGTCGACTTCATATGCCATCATCGGAATTAAAAATAGGAAATTATATTTTATCACTTGTGGAAATTGAAAAAGATACTGATGAATATTCATTTCTATATGAATTAATCTTTTCATGATTCCAAGAGTTTAATCATCTTTTTCATCTACCTTTTCTAATTTATCTTTTTCATTAAACGTAATTCCGAAACTTTTTAAGTATTATAAAAAGGACAGCACGATTTCAATTCTAATTATGTAATACAAAAAAATTGATCTCTCAGAATTATATATATATTTTTTAAATTAATTTAAATTAATTTTTAAAAATAAATTAAGTTTTTTATCTACATTTCTAAATTCACAAATTGCATGAGTTTTGCGAATGGCTTGTTCCTAATTCGATTGCCGATGTACCTGAAGTTCTGAACTTTCATATGAACAAAATGAAAAAAATTATTTTTCCAACTTTTTCAACAGATATTTAATTAGGACCAAGCAAAAGTGCGTTCTGTTAAAAA
>JBAGKK010487770.1:0-16161 GCA_037177015.1 Euceroptres primus
ATATAAATCTGCCGACACATAAATTGTTGTTTATCAATACACGGATAAAACAATTATGGAATAATGAAATTTAATACTTATATTTTTTTAATGTTATATCAGCAATCAAAATTATTTAACGAATTCATTGAACAATAATTCAATAAGATTATTTAGTTTTATATATATTTTTTTAATATATTATTTCCAATTTTAGGCCAGGAAACGAAATGACATTTTCTTCAGTCCTACAACTGTTTTCAAATCCACCCCATATTCTATATTCGAAATTATGTAGCACAAATATTGATTATAATGTAATTGGACGTCCAATATTGTTTTTCTCGAATATTTGGAAAGTGGTTTGTTGACGCTACATAAAAATACACAAAAAGTAACTATACTAATATTAAAAATTATTAACGCGTCAAAAAAACACAATAAGTACTAATACTAATATTATTAAAAATTATTAACGCGTCAAAAAAACACAATAAGTACTAATACTAATATTATTAAAAATTATTAATGCGTCAAAAATGACTGAATATACAAAACAGCAATCAATATTTTTGCGCGTTTTACATGCGTTGACTCATACTACTTAAAATAGATAGTGTTTTTTTTTAATCCATAAATACCAATAGTTTCCAATTTTTTTGCCACTAAAATTTCTTTAAAATTAAATAGAGTTTCAAAAATTTGTAATATCCAAATGCAGTATAAAGGTATCAAAGAAGAGTAGTTATAATTTTGACCTATCAAATTGGAAACAATTAAAGTTCTATTTAATCGAGGCATTTGATTGAAAAAAACATCTCCCTTTCGAGGACCATTTCCCTATGGGACAACTTTAAAAAATTGGAGCGTAAAACCAAATGAAATAGAAATTGCGCTCCACTTGACATATCACGCCATATAGCCTTTTCAAGGGTGAACGGACTCTGCTCTGAACTATACATAGTATCTGCATCAGTTGTGTCAGCCGCTCCGAAATAAGTAGAATAATGTTACAATGTCGATCCTCGAAAAACAATTTCTAAAAATATTCACCTGTCCCCAAACTCTTGTTTTGAACAGTTTTCTTCTTGTGAAATAAAAGTCGTAATGAATACGATTTTCAAATTTGGGAACGAAAGCAAATTTATATGTCACAATCTCATTTGTTCAGGTAAAGATAAATTTGACATCTTTGATAATTTATTAATCTTACAAAATTATATACTGCCTTCTTTATTATAAGTTACGTCAAGAAATAGGTTCTACGTCTAACAGATGTTTCGTGAACATTTTCTAAATCCGAAGAGAATTGAATCTACACTATAATAATCAACATTTCCTTATGTTTCTGAAACGTTTAATTTCTGGTTTCACGAGTTTCTGATTTCAGATTTTCATTCCAAACTTTCATTATTAATTGCAGTTCATTGTGAAAACTTTTCAGTGTTCTACATTTTCAACCCCCTTTAAACTTGTCAGCTTTGTAGGAAGTTTTCATTCTTAAATTCAACCCTCGGGACATAGTGTATTGAAAATAAGGCAACATATAATAGTCAATTTTGTATTCCCAACTACTTAAATTTTTCCTCCCTTGAAGAAAACAATTGCAAGTGAAAAAAAAAACCAAAGAGCCAATACCAAGTGAATGTTTTCCAAGTCGGTAAATTCGCATGCAATCGTCGTTGCCGAGTGTGCAATGCCCTAAAAATTAAGGAGACGTTGAACTTTCAACTCACCACATCTTAAAGAAAGCGAAGAATAGAATATCACGTGAACCGGGCGGATCCGCTCGTCATATCCGTTCGTATTGCACTTGGTTCCCACTCACTGACACGGCGAGGCCAAGGGGTTGAAACTGAATGAGCTACGGAAAATCGAATTGGGAAAATCTTCGGGGGTGTTTTTTTCGGGCTGGTCGCCTCTGGAGCGAGCACTCACGATTTTTCTTACACGCCAGCAAGTCTCGCGCCTGGTCGCTTCCTCTTCTCGCACTAATTCCTCGCCTATATGCTCACTATAAACTTATAAATAGATATCTGGGTGCGTTTGCTTATTTATATTCTTTTATCGTGTTCCTGCTGCCTCTCACACGCACTGAGCCCCGGAGGAATTGAAATCGGGCATTTCCAAGAACCCCGGAAAAAATTATACGCTCACGGATTGTTCCCAATTGTTCCTGGGTGCGGAATTCCCACTCTTCCGTTTCTCTTGGCGACGTCGACAAGCACGACGCAAAACAGGATCAATTTCCCGACTCGGGATTATCGCCCTCGAATGCACTGAGTTCAACCTTTTGGCTTTCGAAATTTTTCTAGAGCGCCACCCTTTTACCGCAAGGGATGAAGTGGAGTCCTCGAGCAATTTTACCGGAAACGGAAGTTTGCGTCGCCGAGCTGAGGAACGACTAAAAAAGTTTTTTTTGCTTCTTTCACCCTCTCGGACTCGAGCTAGGCTCGACGCGAATCGGGTGGTGTAAAATCGTACTCTGAGCACCAGCAGCAATGTACCACGCCAGAAGCTATAGCCCCTTCCGTCAGCCGCCGGCTTGACGCCAGCGACGCCTAGCGTCGCGACGCCCACCCCCACCCGCAAGCACCAAGCTAGGGAAAGGAAGAGGACGACTCAACCTGCCAACCTAGAACCTACCAACCTACCAACCTACCTAGCCCGACCATAATGCACTTGCGCCTCGGAAAAAAGGCGCCAGTATACACAAAAGGAAAAAAAAAGGGATGAGGTAGGGTGACGCATGAAAAATAGAGAAAGAGGGTATAATTTATTTTCCTAGGAAAAAATATGCATTCGTCATTTTTTAGATTAAGCTTTTGGAGGGTTGCAAACTCCCGACATTAAGTTAAAAAGAATATCTATAGTACAGTCAAATTAGGATTTCTGCTGGAACAAATTAGCAGTACGGAGAACTTTGTCTTAAAATGTTTGGATGGACGTTCTTTTGAAGTCCTGAAAAGTTCGAGGCTGAAGTCTTAATCAATTTTTTGTTATTAACAGAAAACGTGAAATCGCAACATTTTTTCAACACGTTTGCTTGGATTGTTACTTTCGATTAAGAGATAAGTAAAAAGTACACTGGTCTCCCGGTTTAATGCGGGTTTCGAGGATGGCCTGGAATGGCCTTCGCGAAAACCGGGGGTCTCTCAAACATAAACAAGTCAGGGCCGAAAAAACTGTTTCTGTTTCATTTTTGTCACGAGTGAAAAATATTTTTTAAACATAAGTTTAATTTAACGTTTACTTTAATTTTAAGTTCTATTTAGTTATTATTTATTAATTATTATATACAATGTATAACCGAAACTCTGAAAACGATCTGAAGCGAACTGACGAAATTATCCGCTTAGGGTACTGCCCGCTTTATGGCTACGGTACTTGCGAAACTCCGCTGAGCTCCTGACTCAGCTTTCTCATCCCCTTGGACGCATCATCGGCAAAAATTCCTGGAACGCGTCTACCGGGGATAAATAAAGCGGTAGAGCAGTGTATATAGGACTTTCTTTTTAGAGCATAAAATAAGCTTTAAAATGACCCCTTAGCGAATATTCTACGACAAATAGTTTACGGGATATGAATTTGTTAATTAACATTGTGCGTTTCTCAAGGAAGACAAAGCGATGATGAATTTTCATTGTTGCAAAAAAAATCGCGATTGGGTTTTTACTGTTGGATTCTCGAATAGGATAGTTCAAAGTATTAAAAAACATTTTTTTTGGATTTCAAAATCCAAAAATGACAGAGGGTTGGGGAGCACTTTTTTTTTAAACATGCATATTTTGCAAAAAAAATCTGTCGAGTTCAATTTTGTTGAAATATCTAACAGATTGTGCATCTTCAGGAAAAAGTATGTTTAAGATGTCAACAAAATTTTTCACATTGTTTATGACAAATCGTTATTTCCAAATTTAAAAAAATTTCTATTACAATTTGGGGTTGTTCTGTGAAATTGTTTATAAAATTTGTGTAAATAATATTTTTTTGCAACGAATATATTGCTTGTCAACAGATTTTTTTTACAAAATACGAATGTTTAAAAAAAAAGTGCTCCTCCACCCCTCTGTCATTTTTGGATTCTGTAATACAAAAAAAATGTTTTTTGATACTTTGAATTATCGAATTTGAGAATCCAACAACAAAAACTCGATCGTGATTTTTTTTGCAACAATGGAAATGCATCATCGCTTTGTCTTCCTTGAAAAACGCACCGTGTTAATTAACAAATTCATATCTCGTAAACTATTTGTCGTAGAATATTCGCTAAGGGCTCATTTTAAAGCTTATTTTATGCTCTGAAAACAAAGTTCTATACACTTTTAACCTATCTCTTAATTAAAAATAAAAATCCAAGCAAACGTGTTGAAGAAATGTTGCGATTTTACGTTTTTTGTTAATAACAAAGCTTAGTTTAACAATATAGCCTCGAAATTTTCAGGACTTCAAAAAAACGTCCATTCAAACATTTTAAGACAAAAATTAGCTTGCTTCTAATTTGTTTCAGCTAATGGCTTTTTTTCGGCTAATTTGATTGTACTACTAAAGAAGCAACGCACAGTGGGGCAAAAGAAGCACCTGTGGACAAATCCATTTTCAGACTAAACTACTTCTCCAATTTAAACCTATTTTTTTAAAAACTAAAGTGTATTAAATTGTGCATCGTTACAATGGAGGAAATTTTAAAAAAATTGTTTTAAAAATTTTTTATTTAATAAACAAAATGAAAAAAAAAATTTCTCACTATTCAAGACTGCTATTTATTAAAAAAATTCTTTATTTCACCGAAAATGGTCCACATCGAGGCAAAAACTTAATAAAAATTATGTCCAGCAGTATCAATTCAATAAAACAAAAGTTTAAATTGTTAGAAACAAATTAGTGAACCAAAGTTATATCTTCTTTATTTGTCACATTTAAATGCACTAAACCAATATTTTAATGAGAAAATGTGAATAAAATAATGTTAACTTAAAATTAGATGACGTTAAACATCAATTTTTAATTTTTTATAACAATTTAATAAACAAATACAAAATTAAGGCATTTTCAATTAGATAGGTTTAGCTTTTTCAGCAGAATTAGCTATAAATATTTCACTAATGACCTTCTGCTGTGATATTTTTCACTGCAACAATAACGGTGTATTATTTAAACAAATTTAATAAACAAATGCATAGCTTGGCTGTTTTTCAATAAATTAGGTTAGTTTTTTTAGCAGAATCAATAACTAGTATGCTGCCAATGTGTCTTGCTGTTTTACTTTACACTTAGGCATCAATTGTTTATTGTTTAAACAAATTTTGTAAACAAATTAATTATTTAAGCATTTTTTAGTGTAGAAATTTTGTTTTTTTAGCAGAATCATCTGACATATCATACAAACATCTCAGAGATAGTCTATTGTTATGATGATTCGCAGTCAAACAATAATTGTACATTATTTAATTTAATAGTACACTATTAAATTTAATAAACAAATGTATTTTTTGCCTTTTTTCCGTTGATAAACTTCGCTTTTTTTCAGTGGAGTCAACTGCTAGTATGTTGATGATGTCTTTTATAGTTTTACAATACTTGTGACTCAAGTTTTGAATTACGACATACTGCTAGTTACTAATCAGTATCAGTAAGCCAGGTATTATAATGATTATACAGAAAAAAAATAAATGTACCAATAATACATTCATTTAATAAATTCATTTAAAAAATACACAGATATACTCAAATTGCAAAGTACATATAACTGCGAAAGGCATTGTACACATACTAGCAATTGGCTCTGCTGATAAAAACGAGGTTTATCTATTGAAAAATTGCCAAACAATACATTTGTTTATTAAATTTGTTTAAACAATATACAACTATTGTCTAACTGCAAACTGTCAAAACAAAAGGCTCTTGGTCACATTTTTTTAGTTGATTCTGCTAAAAAAAACGAAACTAATTTATTAAAAAACAGCCAAGCAATGCGTTTGTTTATTAAATTTGTTTAAATAATGTATAATTATTATTTAACCGCGAATCATCATAGCAACAGACTATCTCTGAGATGTTTGTAGTTGATTCTGCTGAAAAAATAAAATTTCTATATTGAAAAATGCTCAAAAAATTAATTTGTTAACTACATTTGTTTAAAAAATAAACAATTGATGTCTAAGTGTAAAGTAAAACAGCAAGACTCATTGGCAACATACTAGTTATTGATTCTGCTGAAAAAAACGAAGCTTATCTATTGAAAAATTCCCAAACAATACTTTTGTTTATTAAATTTGTTTAAACAATATACAATATTGTCCAATTGCAAATTATCATAGAAAAAGGCCATTGGTGAAATATTTATAGTAGATTCTGCTTAAAAAAAACGGAACTAATTTATTGAAAAACAGCCAAGCAATACATTTGTTTATTAAATTTGTTTAAATAATATACTATGGTTGTTGCAGTACAAACTATCACAGCAGAAACTCATTGGTGAAATATTTATAGCTAATTCTGCTGAAGCTAAATCTATCTAATTAAAAATGGCTTAATTTCGTATTTATTTATTAAATTGGTATAAAAAATTAGGAATTGATGTTTAACGTCTTCTAATTTTAAGTTAACATTATTTTATTTCCATTTTCTCCTGAAAATTTTGGTTTAGTGCATTTAAATGTGGCAAATAAAGAAGATCTAACTTTTGTTCCCTAATTTATTTAGAACAATTTAAACTTTTGTTTTATTGAATTAATACTGCTGGACATCATTTGTAATGAGTTTTTGCCTCGACGTGGACAAATTTCGGTACAATAAAAATTCTTTGACTCAATGGCACTCTTGAAGAGTCAAAAAATTTTTTTCATTTTGTTTAATGAATAAAAAATTTTTGAGAAAATTTTTCAAAAATATCCTCTGCTTTAACGATGCGAAATTTAATATACTTTAATTTTTTTAAAAACGTCCAAATCGGATGAGTAGTTTAGTCTGAAAATTGATTTGTCCACAGACGCTTTTTTTGCCCTACTGTGCAACGCGACGCACAGTGGGAAATAAGTACACTTTTTGGTTCAAATTAATATTTATCATACAATTCTATAGCGATTTGGATAACTTTTTTTCTTTGAAAAAAGTTAATAAAATTTTGAAGTGAATTGTGTGGCTCGACTTTTAGAAAAGATTTTCAATTTTTTTAAAATAAACAAATATAACGCAAAAAATGACAATTTTGTCAATTCGAGCTTCTAGCTTCTTTGAAATAACGCGAAAATTTTTGCAATTACCTACATTTGATAGAGCGACATTAATTAAAGATAATTTGTCATGGTACATTAAACAAAACCCAAAATTTATAAATAATTAATTTGATAAAAGAGGTTTTTTTAACTTTCATTATTTTGACGTTTTCTTTTACTATATTGCAAGCAATTTGTATCAAAATAATATTATGATGGAAAAACCTTGGGATCAAATAATTATTGTTAATATTATAAACAAATTTCATAAACAAATGCTTAATTCGTTCATTTTTCGACTTTAAAATTTGTTTTTTAATGTTAATAATATTAATTGGATAACCCGAGATTATTTTCACACTAAACATTATTGGTCAATAAATTTTATGTTATTATAAACAAATTTAATAAACAAATGCATTCTGCAGTCATTTTTCGACAAAAAATTTCATTCATTTCAGTGTTAATACTTTTAATCGGCAAACCCAGGATTATTTCAACACTTATTCGCCAATAAATTTAATGATTGTTAGAAACAGGTTTTATAAACAAATGCACAATTTAGACATTTTTCGAATAAAAAATTAGTTGTTTTGAATGTTTGTACTTCGAATTGACTATTCTATTATAATTAAATCATCAGACATAATTAGCTAATAAATTTTATGTTTATTATAGACAAAATTTATAAACAATTGCAAAATGTGGTTGTTTAAAAAAAATCAGACATAAACTATTTCCAACGGTTTCGTTCAGACATATTTCAGTTTTCTAAACAAAATTTTTATAATTATCATTGTTATAATCAATTTTTCCTCAAGCAATTGACAGAACCTGAAGCTAAACCGTTGTTAAGAAACATGACTTTAAACTTGTTCGAAAACGCCTACGTTAAAGAAAATATGTAAACTATGCAAAAACATTTTTTTCGTAAAATTGTGAATGATCGTAATCTATTTAATTATTGTAATTAGGATAATTATTGTGAAAAATGATTGAACTTATCAATCGTTCGAAGGCAAGTTGATTATAACAATGATAACTATAAAAATTTGGTTCAGAAAAGAGAAATGTGACTGAAAGACGCTATTTATATCCGAAAATTTTTTTTAATCAACCACATTCTGCATTTATTTATAAATTTTGTTTATAATAATCATAACATTTATTTGCTAATTATGTCTAATGATTAATTATGATGAAATAGCCCATTGAAAGTGCTAACATATAGAAAAAAATGAATTTTCTGTTCGAAAAATGTCTGAATTATGCATTTGTTTCTAATAATCATTAAATTTATTGGCGAATAACTGTTGAAAGCATTTTTTAAATGAAATTTGTTTATAATATTAACAATAATTATTCGACTACAAGGTTTTTCGATCATAACATTATTTGGACACAAATTTCTTGCAATATAATAAAAGAAAACGTCAAAATAGTGAAAGTTAAAATAAACCACTTTTAACAAACTAATTATTTATACAATTTTTTTTAATTTAATATACCACGACAAATTATTTTCAATTAATGTCGCTCTATCAAATATAGACCATTGCAAAAATTTTTGCGTTATTTCAAAGAAGCTCGGAGCCCGAATTGGCAAAATTGTCATTTTTTGCGTCATATTTGTTTATTTAAAAAAAATTAAAAGCCTTTTTTAAAAGTCAAGCCACACAATTCTCTTTAAAATCTTATTAACTTCTTTTTAAAAGAAAGTCATCCATATCGGTGAAGAATTTTAGGATAAATATTAATTTGAACCAAAAAGTGTACTTATATCCCACTGTGCGACGGATGTAAACTTAGTTCCAATTTATCATTAAACGTGTTTACTTGACGAAAAGTTTCGAAAATGTTTAAATTTTAAATTAATTAATTTTTTAAAATTAAAACAGAATATCTCTTAAAAATTTAAGAATCCATATAAGGGGCATTATTACTCAAATGTACCCACCCCAAAAAATGAATTTCTCCGATCAGGCTCAAATTTACAAAAAATTTAGTCCTATTAGATGGCACTTCAAAAAAAAATTGATTATTTTGGTCAAAAACTCGCCGAGGTAGAGGGGGTGAAATTTTTGTACTTTGAGCAAAGAGCCTCTATTTCGGATATAAATAGCTTTTTATGTATGGCATATAAAAAAATTAGACCCAAATGTTTTCGATAGATTATTTCCCAATCTTTCGAATGAAATAAAAAAAGTTTTGAAAAATTCAAAATTTAGCCGTCATTCTTGAAAATCAAAAATATTTGTCATTTTTTTTAAGTTCGACCCTTTTTTTCTTTTTTTTTTTTTTTTACTAAAAGTAAAGTTTGAAATGCTTACTTTCAGATCCTTGAATAGCAAAATGTCGTTTTTTGTTGTTTTTGAAGAATTAAATTTTAAGTAACCTGGTAAATTTAAAAAAAATTTCCTAAGCGCGAAAAAAGTTCGGAAAATTTTTTGCATGTACAGTTTTTGATAAGAAACAATATTCTAAAAACGGAAATTCAAAAAAAAAATTTATGCTGATTTTGGAATTTTTTGAAAATTTTCAAAAATGAAATTTTTTAAATTTAGTTAATTGCGCATTTTTAATGTGCAATTTACACGTAATGTACACAAAGTAAAATTTGAAAATAGCTTAAAATAAACATACAAAGTAAAATTTGAACAGAGCTGAAAATAAACACACAAAGTAAAATGTCAATAATTTAGAATTCATTAAGAGTAAAATAACAAATCAGTATAGTGTCAAAGTGGGAGAATATTAAATGGGCATCAATTTTTATATACTAAAAGGGCGATATCCGTTTAAAATAGTTCCCCTCTTCTTTAAACTGAGAAAAATAATTTAGAAACTATTTTTCTCAAGGGGCTCTTCGGCATATAGCCAATCTTCTTTCTTGCCTAACACCGAACCAATTATTGTGTTCGAGAACCCCTATTATTTTGCCTCCAGCACTAATCTTCGACGACGATTCGCATCAAATAATTATTTCAAGACAACTTAGTAAATTGATAAAATTATCAGTTGAACATTAAGGTAAAACTATAGTTTTCCCCACTGTTTAACGAACATCTGCTAATAATATCATTATAAACCAGGGTAAAATATCGTTTAAGTCCAAGAAATATTTTACCCTGATTCTACCTAAATTCAAAATGATAAACATTCACAACAGAAAATGAGAAGTAAGCCAACAAAACATGATAAATCCATTTTAACATAAGGGTTACTACCCTGTGAACTAGTCGAACGATGGTAACTCTTATGTTAAAATGGATTTACCATGATAGGTTTGCTTACTTCTCAAATATGCTACCTGCCTGCTTAGCTATATCTAAAAAATGGCAAAAATCGTTCTCACCAACACACTCAATTCACGGTTCTTACACATTCTGTCCAGGTGCAAAAAGCCTACACTAGGGATTACGAACCAGAGCGTATCCGTTACCCTGGACTTGATAGATATTTTTTTAATAGCTTTGAATTCAGTCATATTCAAAAATCCTAATGTGCTATTTACATTCTTTTTATGTAGATCACGTTATGCTGAAACATCCTATAATACTAAGATTAACTTATCTAGGATCTAGCAGTTATAAAATGTTAACTAATAATGAAAAAAAATTAATTTGATTGATTATAAATCGGAAAAGATTTTAATTTGAAATATTGCACTTCAATCAAATGTTCAGTTGCAATCAAATAATAAAATTAATAACTTTAACAATGATAATAGAAATGCTAATGTTTAGAGAAAAATTGGTGTAAACTTGAAATTAGCAGTAATTTCTTGTTAATCAACCTCTTGTTAAAAACTTTATAATTAAACTAAAATTAAAACTCTACAAGAGGAATAGATTTTTAAAAATGACTTGTCGCGAAACCTTTTCTTGGTATATTCCATTTTTAAAATACTCATAAGAATTTAAAATTCAAATGTTCAAATTTCTTTTAGTGCATTAAGATTTTGCAAATCGAAGATAACTTAATGTTTAATGTATTAATTATTCAGATTGTAAGCAATAAAAAAGAACCAAGAAAAATCTAGAATGTTCTAAGCTAAAAAATGATCTCCCACTCACTGGTATAGAAAACAAAATTACACCAGTGCTCACTATCTGACCTGTAATGTTAAGCAAAAAAAATTACAATCCGCCTCCGTGTCGATTCGAACCATTTGTCCTACGACATGATGGAGTTAGGAGAGACTTAAAAATCTACTCACCGTCGCGGATTCCCTCGTCGGAGCGATGGCGATGGCTGCATAGCCTCTTCTGGGCCAGTCCCCAGAGATGATATCTGGATTCTGAATTTTAAATTCCAGGGCACGAACTGCAAAAACTAAATAAAAATTTATTAATGAAACTGCAAATTAATGCTAATTTATTTTTTTAATGGTTCCTTAAAAACGTAATTGTTAGAAGAACTGAAAAACCATTGTTTATAACCATGGTTAAAACCATTGTTTATAACCATGATTAAAAACCATTGTTTATAACCATGGTTAAAAACCATTGTTTTTAACCATTTCATACGTTCCTACGTGAAGGAGGTCCTTTCTTCGTTTAGAGTTTAAACCGAATTGAACTTAACTAAAGGGCACGCTAAAGGGGCTGGTAAACTTGGTCAAAGGTCAGGACACCTACATGGGTCAAAGGATTCGTCAATGGCCAGAGAAAAGGTCCCATCAAGCATACCCCGATAAAAGTGACCGCATACGGAACAATGAACTCAGGGTCAAATTCCCAATCGACATATTAACCCATTAACGACCAAGAACTACAATTTTTTAACTATGTTCAAGCCTCATTCTCATGACTGAAAAATAGAAATTTTCAAACGGAAATCATGTTTCCTTATAGTTTTAGATGTGCTCTTCAAGAATCCGTGGTCAGAATTGAGTTTGGTCCAGTAGGAAATCCAATATGGCGCAAAATTTGGAGAAAAGTACCAAAAAATCGGGAATGTTTTTTTTCATAATTTTTTTTCAAATCAAGAGTATTGGGAGTCGATCCTAACTATGATCAACGGTAATCGGAATAGTTGAACTTCAAGAAAAAACTTGTCTCGCCGATCTCAAATAGCCATAACATTCGCAAAAAGGCGGATCCAATATGGCGGGCATGAAATTTTGGAAACTCTATGATTTTCGCACAACTCTGTACTCGGGGGTTTTCGGGGTCGCTGATTATGAATTTGGCATCGAATTTTTGGAATTCAAAATGGCGAACATGAACTTTTGGAAACTCCACGATTTTCGCACAACTCTGTACTCGGGGATTTTCGGGGTCGCTGATTACGAATTTCAAATTGGATTTTCAGAATTCCATATAGCGGATCCAATATGGCAGACATAAAATTTCGAAATCTGTCTAGGTTCATCAAAATTCTGTGCTTGAATGTTTCTGAGGTCTCTGTTCACGATTCACACATTCTACGCTCAGCATAACCCAGAGACAACGACGACGACGTGGTAGAATTCTGTCTCCTTCGGGGTGCTTGATTAGAGTGAGTCCCCTTGTCTCTCACTGGAATATGAATCCTCTTAGTGATTCTTCTTGAAATACGAATTACAGAACGGTGATTCACACTCTTTACAGAAAATTCTGGACAATGTGAACAGACTTTGAGTTGATTTTGATGAGATATTCTGTGTGTTTCCCGTTTCACCTGACCTTTTCTCATGTAGCTCTTAGCAACAGATACTGCAAATACCTTTCCTGAAAGCCTTCTATCTCTACAAGTTTATGCGAGGAGTTGATCTCCATGATGGACACTGCAGTAATGTGCTTCCAAGCATTCGTTCGAAAAAATGGACTTGGGTCGTTTTCATAAGACTGATCCAGGCCTCCATTGTAAATGCTCTCGTGATATATAATGCTGCCGGAAATGGCAAGAATAAAGTCGGAGCAAAAGAATTTGCAGTATCTATTGCTAAAAGCTACATGAGAAAAGGCCAGATGAAACAGGAGGCACACAGAATATCTCATCAAAATCAACTCAAAGTCTGTTCACATTGTCCTCTAAGGACCAGAATTTTCTGTAAAGAGTGTAAATCACCATTCTGTAATTCGTATTTCAAGAAGAATCACTAAGAGGATTCATATTCCAGTGAGAGACAAGAGGACTCACTCTAATCAAGCACCCCGAGGGAGACAGAATTCTACCACGTCCACGTCGTGGTCTCTGGGTTATGCTGAGCGTAAAATGTGTGATCCGTGAATAGAGACCTCAGAAACATCCAAGCACAGAATTTTGATGAAACTGGACAGATTTCGAAATTTTGAATTCCAAAAATTCCAAGTCAAATTCATAATCAGTGACCCCGAAAACCCCCGAGTACAGAGTTGTGCGAAAATCGTAGAGTTTCCAAAATTTCATTGGATCTGCCATTTTGAATTCCAAAAATTCGATGTGAAATTCATAATCAGCGACCCCGAAAACCCCCGAGTACAGAGTTGTGCGAAAATCGTAGAGTTTCCAAAATTTCATTGGATCTGCCATTTTGAATTCCAAAAATTCGATGTGAAATTCATAATCAGCGACCCCGAAAACCCCCGAGTACAGAGTTGTGTGAAAATCGTAGAGTTTCCAAAATTTCATGACCGCCATATTGGATCCGACATTTTGCGAAGGGTATGGCTATTTGAGATCGATGAGTCAAGTTTTTTCTTGCAGTTCAACTATTCCGATCAGCGTTGATCATAGTTAGGGTCGAGACCCAATACTCTTTTAGATTGAAAAAAAATTATGAAAAAAAAAATTCCCGATTTTTTGGTACTTTTCTGCAAATTTGGCGCCATATTGGATTTCCCACTAGACCAAACTCAATTCTGACCACGGATTCTTGAAGAGCACACCCAAAACTATAAGGAAACATGGTGTTCGTTTGGAAATTTCTCTTTTTCAGTCATGAGAATGAGGCTTGAACATAAGTTAAAAAATTGTAGTTCTTGGTCGTTAATGGGTTAACAACATTCATAATTGGGCACCTAACTTGAAAACGAGTACATATAAAGTAACAAAGGCTTTATAAAAATCCGAACAACCATTCTCTATTTACCAACCACCAATTCTGAGATGAGATATTATTAAATATACGAATTTTAGAGTAAATTATAAGTTTGTGATACAAACAAAAGCTTTAAATTTAAATTTAACTTAAGAGTTTCGCTTAAAAATCAAATAAAATGTTATCTGCTTCACAGTCTAAAAATGCTTTATTAAAAAAAAAACACATTTCTGAAAGTGAATTTCATTTGTGGGGCAAATAACAAGAAAAACAGGATGGTTATAAAAAAAATTCTCAACCAATTCCCAATGTAATGCTATGTATTACGAAAATTAGAATTAAATATGCTTTCTAGCCTAATTATTTGTTAAGATGTATTGTACTTTGCAAACGAAAATTTTTCATTCATGATCTCATTGGCCATTTTTTCCAAAAAGTGGAAAATTGGCATTCTGGCAATCGTTGTTGCTTTTTTCTAAGATTGCTGATATTTTTAATTGATTTTCATGACCGTCAAGCGTTTATTTATAATAAGGAGATGCTTGACAAACATCCAGGGAAAAGAAAAGGAGATAATTTTAATTATTAAGAAAGCCCCGATTGATTTCATGGCAGACTTCTTCCAAAAAGTGTAATATTTTGGCAACCGTTGTTGCTTTTTTCTAAGTTCACTGGTATTTTTAATTGATCCTGACGACCGGCAAACATTTATTTGTAACAAGGAGACGCGTATCAAACATTCGGAGCAAAGAAAAGAGGAAATTTTTAAATGTTGAGAAAGCTTTGATTTATTTCTTTGGCCGCTTTTTTCAAAAAGTAGAAATTAGGGATTTTTGCAATCGTTGTTGTTTTTTCTTTAAAATCACTGCTGTTTTTAATTGATTCTGCCGGCCGGCAAATGTTTTTACGTAATGAGGAGATTTTAAGCAAACATCCACTACAAAGAAAAGAAGAATTATTGAGAAAGCCCTAAATCATTTCATTGGTCACTTTTTTAAAAAAATAGAAATTTGGGATTTTTGCAACCATTGTTGCTTTTTTTAAGTTTACTGATATTTTTAATTGATCCTGCAACCCGGCAATCGTTTTTTGTATCAAGAAGACGATTATCAAACATTCGGAGCAAAGATCAGGGTAATTTTTTTTATTGAGGAAGCCCTGATTTATTTCATTTGCGACTTTTACCAGCAACTGGAAATTTGGCATTTTTGTAATCGTTGATGCTTTTTTTTAAGTACTGATATTTTTAATTGATCAAGCGGACCAGCAAACGTTTTTTTGTAACAAGGAGACTCTGAGCAATCATTCCCCGCAAAGAAAAATGGAAAATTTTAGCTACTGAGACTGCCCCGATTTTTGGTGATTTTGTGGTCATGTATATTCATGTCTTAAACATATGAACATTAAAAATGAACCGCGCACACGAATGCTGTAAGATCCCACTAAATTTTCGAATTTTGTATTGCGCCTTTTAAATATGAAAACTAAATTCTTACGAATGCATTTATGATTTTTTTTTGTTAAGTGGGTTACAGTATTCGTGTTCGCGGCCCATTTTTAATGTTCATATGTTGAAGACATGAATTACATGACCACAAAATCGCCTAGAATGTGAAATAACAATACGGATTAGAATTAAGTGTACAAACACAATTTTCTGGATGAGAAAACCCGTAAATACCTGGAATTTAGACGATAATAGAGTGACAATGATATGAACCATACATACACTGCTAAGCAATATTCTTTTATTTAAGCACATGTTTTTCATTTGTTTTTTGCGTCAGCGTACCATGCGTGCAAGTTCGTGCCGGTACGCACATGTCTTTCATGGTGAATCCACATATAAACCTAAGCACTACGGCATCTGACGTCCGGCCCGTCGCTCCGGTCCGTTCAACGGTGAAGCGCAGTGATGCCAACTTCACCTGGGGGAAAAAAATTTCGTGTGAAATGACA
>JBAGKK010487791.1:0-16159 GCA_037177015.1 Euceroptres primus
TCTTAATAAACCCGCTGAATGTACATAAAAAATCGGTTGGTAATTCGTGACGTCATTATGTATCAAATACCCTTAAGAAATATTGGTCTACTATCTAAATCTGAATTAGTCAAATTTCATTAAATCATCAGTGACTCAATTCTAGCTATGGCAGTTAGTGGAATTCTATTGACAATCAGTATAAAATCACTAAAATTTCAATGCATTTCTACTGATTTACCGGTTGAAACGGTAAGTAACTGAAGTTTCAATTATGCTTACTGCAATTTCAGTTATCGTTTCTACTAAATATATCAGTAGAATTCTATTAAATGTCACAGCTAGAATTGAGTCGCTGATAAATTAGTGAAATTTGAGTAATTCAGATTTAGAGAGTAAATTTAATACCGCGTTACCTGAATTTCATAAATGAGTCTTAAATACAGACAAATTTTACTTAAAATCAAATCAATTTGACACAGAAAAACGAAGGATAAAACTTACCTCGATTCTGGGGTAAAAATTACCTGCAACAAAAATTAATTTCACAGGATAAATTTTACCCAAATACCGGTTAAATTTTCTTTCGTTTTTCTATCACAACACATATATTTTGAAAGCCGTGAAGGTGTCTGAATGAAAATTGATCTCTCTAAAAAATTTCCTGCAACTTTTATCCTTAGTTTTTCTGGGTTGCTTAAATCCATACAGTTTTACTGAATTTAATACAAACCATAATAGGGTTAACAATTTTAAGCATTCTTTTTCACTGCGCTGATTCCTCATCATCAATTTGATTTACTGTCTCTTATTATAAATTTAATTCAATTTCATCAACAACCTCCATCAATTTGATGCTCCCCCATCTTCCAAAAATCCTTATCCAATTATCACCCCGAATAAAATATCTCTTATCAAAATAAATTCCAAATTAGAAACTAAAAACAACCAGTTACACACTCTGTGAAGAAGAAAGGCAAAACCAACCTTGATGAAGCAGTCGTTGAAGGAAAGATTGTGCCGTAGAGAATTTTGCCATCTGCGTGTATCCTTCCGATAATAGGGAAATCGGTCCGCAATGAACTTATAAATCTCAGCCAGGGGCAACATCTTGTCTCTCGAAGACCATATTGCCATCGCCGTCAGCGAGATGTAGGAATAAGGTGGTTTTTGATCGCCATAAGTATCACGCGACGGTCGTGGCATTATTGATTTCTGAACCTAACTCGTTTCAGTTTTATCACATCATTCAATAAAAAATCTTTTAGTCTAAAAATCGACTTCCAAAATCGGAAGTCTTTAGTTTAAGATGTCCCCATCATTAAAGACATTGGACAAGAAACTTCTCTGATCCAGTTGGGATTCAAAACTTTGGTAGCGATTCTAATCGATCTAAATCCTTGAAAGCCACCTGCTAGGCTTTTTAATATCCCAGAAATCAGAAATCCTTCCGGAAGATTATCCAAATTGCATTGATTCCAAAACTAAATTTTCTTACTTCAGAATTTAGAAATTGATCTAAATTATTCTTGATGATCCAACTCTTACAACCAGTTTTCTGATAATTTCTTAACGAAATTCTTTTCCAAAACAACTTCTCCGGATTTAACAAACCATCTTTTTTCTAGTACTGATTATCGGATCTAGTATAAACAATATCAAAACTTTTGTTTCCTTCGATCCAAGATGCGACGGACATTTGACTATCTCAGAATAATCCAAACGTTTCCGTTAAGATAAACCTGACAAACTCCTTCCTGTTGATTCTTGTTAAGGATGGTTCCTCTGAACCCAAAGATGCTGGAAGAGTAACCATCCACTTTTCCACAACCCTCTCTTCAATTTTCTCCTTCCGACTGAAGCCCACACCTTTGAAAACAAACTTAATCACCTCCACTGATGCCCAAAACTTATTTAACACTTCCCTGTCAAAAGTTTGAGTCTTCTCGTCACTGATTACGGAAAAACAACATCCACACCTATCCTTATGGAGTATAACAAAACTGGGAAAGTCCTGAGAGTTGGAGATCACTTCGAAGCACGTGTCACCATCACTACCGACGTTGATTGGCCAGTCATCGAGTGTTTTGACTCGAATGACAACGAGAAAGAACGACCATGCGGCATAAAGGATGAAAAACAAGCATCCGCGATCGGAGCTTCTCGGGTACTGCGGCCAAAGGGTCCCCACACCCCCGCGGTTGACTTTCACCCCACCAAAGGCAAGCCTGAAACCGATTGGTTAGAGGAGAATGATGTTTGACCAGAGATCTTGTTTCGAGGCGACTTCTCTGACCAATGGGACCAATGGGAAGGCTCAGATGGGTACCAAGGGGTCGAATGATCACCAAGGGGAATACGAAGAATTGAGAGAATATCAAGAACCACGGCCCTCACCACGTGAAACTGGGGAAGGGGTTGAAAACAGCGATGGAGGTGGAGCTTGTGAAAGTCCGCCCATCAGGGTGATGTTGATGCTATCCTGGAACATATAGTAAAGCCAGAGCGCGCCCATACAGTTTGACGGTAGGTTTATTGTGAACTTAAACTAAGCTTCCAATCACCGGAACGTAACTAATGCAAATTCTTGATTGCTGACAAGAAGGCAACGAGAAAAGTGGAGTCTACTGGGGTTAATGGATATCTGGCTGTATGTGGCTAAGGGAAGTTCTGATTTATGAGTTGTCTGATTAATTTCGTTTATATGTCCTCGTCTAATGTGTTGTTTTGTCATTTCGGAAAGAGAAAGCGAAGAAGTTGTGCATTGACAAATAAGGGTTTGAAATTTATTGAATGGTTAATGTTATGGGTAGCTGAAAGGGAAGAAGAGATTATGGGAGCACATTTTGTTTTTGAAGTATTATAGACTTGGAAATTGGTTGTAACTTCATAACATCCCATGTGTACTAGGGTAGTCCTTATTTCTTTTTTTTTTTAATTCGTTTGCTCCCATCTGGCGGAATTTGTTCGCATGTCCAGAAAAAGAAAGCACCCCAAATTTTAGCCAAATCGGTTAATATTTACCCACCAAACATATGGGCCTTGAAATTTCCCATGGGATTTACATGGGAGATATCACGCAAAAATGAAAAATCTGCATAATTTTTTCAATTTTTATTCGAATCATTCACAGAAACTCTCAAGGTATCATTTTAATTTGCAGCAAAATGAGAAATCGAAAAACGAAAGACTGTGAAAATAGAATAAATGATCTACTTCAGATCAAAATAATATTGCTGCAGATTAAAATAATATCCCACGATTTATTGCGTTTTATCTCCGTGGGAAAACATTTGCATGGGATGCTTAAAATATCTTCATAACCAAAAACTCAAAATTTTGAAAAATCACAAAATGGCGGCCATCTAAACGGGTCCAAAAAAGCTATTTCTTAAAGTTATTAATAAAAGGTGACCAAAAATTGTGTAAAAATTTAATCATTTATTCTCAAGCGAATGCAAGATCTCAAAATTCAAAATTTTGAAAGAATAAAAAATGGTGGCTAATTCAAAACTCAAAAAATATCTTTTTCCCACAGTTTTCAACGAAATGCTTTGAAACTTCGTAAAAACAAACTGCTTGGATTCAGAAACTACTTAATAATTTTAAAAATCTAAAATATTAAAAAAATCCAAAATGACAGCCAATTCAAAATTTAAAAAAAAGCTTATTACTAAAGTTTTCAAAGAAATACTTTTAAACTTTATCAGAAGAAGAAATGTTGATTCAGAAACTATAACATAATTCGAGAAAACAAAAATTTTGACGCAGTACAAAAAACTGATTACAAAAAATGAGAAAGAGAAACAGAATCTCCTTCTCGTTGTTTAAGATAATCGGCAGAGAGTCCCCGATTTGAAGAAGTTCCAACATGTCACAATTCGAAGTCTACATTATCCGGCAAGATGCAAGCTGAATAAAATCATACTGAAATAATATTATAATTAATAATAATAAAGTTTTAAAGTATTTCGTTGAAAACTGTAGTAATAAGCTTTTTTTTTTAATTTCGAATTGGCCACCATTTTGTTTTTTTTCAATATTTTGGATTGTTAAAATTATCAAGTAGTTTCTGAAACCAACAGTTTGTTTTTACGAAGTTTCAAAGTACTTCGTTGAAAACTGAAAAAAGCAATTTTTTTAATTTTGAATTGGCCGCCATTATGTATTTTTTCAAAATTTTGGATTTTTAAAATTGTCAAGTAATTTTTGAAGCCAAACAGTTTGTTTTCTCGAAGTTTAAAAGTATTACGTTGAAAACTGCGGGAGAAACGTATTTTTTGAGTTTTGAATTAGTCGCCATTTTGTATTTTTTCAAATTTTGGATTTTGAGATCTTGTATTCGCTTGAGAATAAATTATTAAATTTTTCCACAATTTTTGGTCACCCTTTGTTAATCACTTTAAGAAATAGCATTTATGGGCCCATTCAGATGGCCGCCATTTCTTGATTTTCCAAAACTTTGAGTTTTTGACTATGAAGATATTTTAAGCATCCCATGAAAATTTTTATCCACGGAGATAGAATGATTCAAATAATTCAAATAATTCCCATGTAAATCCCATGGGTAAGGTTTCTGAAAGATTCTAAATTTTCTCTAAATCGGAATCAGTCAAAATCTTCAATGATTTCATTCAGTCACCCATTTCTAGCTAATTCGTCAGTGAATTTTGACTGAATTTCAGTAAAATTGATAATTCGTCAGTGAATTTGGTCTGACTTTCAGTGAATTTGATAATTCATCAGTGAATTTTGACACCAGGAAAAACGAAGTGTTATTTCTACCCTGATTTCGATATGGTATTTAGCTGCAACAAAACTTAACTTTACTGGGTAAATTTTACCCAAATATCGGTTAAATTTTCTTATGTTTTTCCATGAAAACACATGTATTTTGAAAGATGTAAAGTTGTCCAAATAAAAATTTATCCCTCTAAAAAATTATCTGCAAGATATTTTTTCCATAGTTTTTTTTGTGGTCTGAACTTCAGTTAATTTCACTGAAATTCAGTCAAAATTCACTGACTGATGAATTAATTAGAAATGGGTCACTGAACTAAAGCAGTGAAAATCTGAATCTAAATCTGAATCAGTTAAAATTTCCACTGATTTCATTCAGTGACCCATTTCTAGCTAATTCATCAGTAAATTTTAACTAAATTGCAGTGAAATTTACTGAATTTCAGTCAATTTGACTGATGAATTAGCCAGAAATGGTTCACTAAATGAAATCAGTGAAATTTTTGACTGATTCAAATTTAAAGAGTATACCAAGTTCAGTCTTTGGAAAAATCGAGGGAAAGAAATGGAGAGTTCAGTTCATACAATCATGAATTGCTGTCGAGATTTGTCTTTAAAATGAGCCCGAAAAAATTAAACAATTTTACTTATTTCGTAAGTTATTCGAAGATTTATATTTAAAAAATCGTAAAATGCACTACTTTTGCAATATTTTCTTACAGAGTTGACCAAATCACTTTACCTTGGGCTTATTTAGTGCAAAATTTTACTATTTTTCGTATTATTTCGAGGAAAAAATTTCATTTTGTAAATTATCAAAATTAGGAGAATTTAAGCGCTTCACGAAAAACAGATGAACGCAAAATTCTGACCGGTATACTTCGCAGGATATCTAGCAAGCTTGAAAACCTGGTAATCACCTGGAATTTTGCAAAAGAAGTTGGAATTGTAATTATTTTTAAGGCCGAGGATATTGTTACGGAAATATACGTACAACTAGCATACGACACAAAGGGGGGTAGGCTATTGTTACGGAAAATTTCGTAACAATAGCTTCGGGTCATACTATGTGCTTTAGTTGTACGGAAACCGTAATACTAGACACTGCCTATTTTTAATTATTATGTTTTACTAAAATTTCATAAGATAACTTACTATTCTGGGAGCTACAAAAAAGTAGAAAAAGAGTTTGAAAGTTTTTTGTTAAACGGTCTATAAATTATATAAAGAGAGCTCTAATAGAATTTGTTACGACAGTATTAAATATTTTGAGGACTTCAATAAGTAATGAATATACATTTTTTAAACAACAATAAAAATTAAGAAATTGTTTATTCACTCCTTTGCTTTCATTAAAAATGTGTTACCAATAAAAAATGTAGTGGCTAATTTGTTTACATGTAGCAAACTATTATTTGATGTCCAAGAAAAGTCGACCTGATGGAAATACTTAAATTTCTGTCCTGAAAAACCTGGAAGAGACCTTGAATTTTGATCTTTTGTTGTAAACAATAAAATTTATTTTTCTGTCCTGTAAATCTTAGAAAATAACTTAAATTTTGAACTTTTTTTGAAAACAATAATACCTAATTTTCTGTCCTGGAAACTCTGATAGAGTTTCAGGACAGTTTTAGTTTCAGTTTCAGTTTCAAACCTTGAATTTTAAACTTTTGTTGTAAAAAATAAAACTTAATTTTCTGTTCCGGAAACTTTGGACAAGCTCTTGAATTTTGAATTTTTGTTATCAACAATAAAACTTAATTTACTGATCAGGAAACTCTAGACAAACCCTTGAATTTTGAACTTTTGTTGTCAACAATAAAACTTAATTTACTGTACCGAAAAATCTGGAAAAGCCCTTGAATTTTGGAACTTTTGTTGTAAACAATAAGACTTTATTTTCTGTTACGGAATACCTGGAAAAGACCTTGAACTTTAAACTTTGCAAACCCTAAAATCTTCTGTACGGTCAGAAAAAAACTTGTGTTGATTGAACCAAATCATTTAGATGATTTAAACAAAAATGTTGGTTAAGGGAACCAAAGTTTTGTTGAGTGAACCAAATGTTTTATTGATTGGACCAAATCTTTGGTTGAATATACCAAATTATTTATTTTTGATTAAATCAACTAAAATTTTTTATAGACTTAAACAAACATTTGGTTATGCGTATAATAAGCAAATTCAATGGTTGAACAATCCAAAATTTGGTTGATTCAATCAAATATTTTTCTAAGTGTATATTTTCTTTCACTGGTTTGAAGTATGTATTAAAATTCGCAGTTATTTTCCTTGAGGTATATTAGCGAATATGACATTCCAAACGTAATCATCAATGCTTCAGTCTTTATCATGTATATCATGTCTCTCTTATAGGCATCAAGGAATCTTTACTCACATTACTGAAGAGAAGTAATCATTCACATGAGACTTATTACTGATGGAAAAAGAGAGAAGCATGTCAGACTCGAGTGATTGCACATTAAGAACAGCTACTGATTATTACAATGGCAAAATGTGCCACCTCAAATTTTCTCTCTAATAATATATACCTAATTATAAATAATTCTTTCAACTAAATAAATTAATACGTTAAATAAAAAGCATGATACATCTATTACACTGTTAGAAAAAAATTCAATTACTTTAGTTGAAGTTTTATACATAATTACCGTAACTGAATTAATTTTCAACCAAAAGGAATCGAATTTTCAACTAAAATGAATTAACTTTCAACTAAATTAATTGAATTTTCAGCCAAATGTAAATGAATTTTTATTCAAAGTAATTGAGAAGTGATTGAAATTTCAAGAATTTTCTAACAGTGTAGGAACAGAATATGACAGCGATCTTGGATTATGTGCATAGTAACATCTAGATTATAAAATCTATAATCTAAGATATTAAATTAGGTACAATCGAAGATCACTGTTTCGTAGGCACACTGTTTCTACATATTAACCTATAAAATCTATTTTTCTCAGTGTCATAATGCATGCCTTGAACACATATGATAGTAGACTGAAATTGTTTCAAATGACATAAATTTTAAGTGCCAAAAAAAAAAAGAAATTACCCAGCCAAAAGATGTTCACTCAGCTGTATTATTGCCATACACTCTCTATTCTATTTATAATATTTCATAAAAGTTCTTTCCTCAAGGAATCTTCTTTTGCAAAAGAAGATCAATACCGTATGATATTGATGGAATTTTTAATGAAAAAATATAGTAATGATCCACCTTGCCCGATAATTTGAAATTCTTAGAAGTAATGTTGTGGTTATCAAACTTGGTTTATAAAGCAGTTTGTGGATGTATTATCTATATATGTATAAAATTTTTCATCTAAGTTCATAATGGGACTCGCATAGCGAGTGCATCAGAAATCGATTGACTCGGAGATCGGATCTCGATTTCGATCAGCCAGAGATATATCTTTTTTTCGCGTCTTGTTAGTCGTTTTCAGTCATATGGTCCGCATTTCAAACCACATGAACGTTCCTTTTCCGAAAGATAGGCGTACGCATCCGTGAGCTCCACCTACTTATAGCCGCAGCTCTTTGGAAAGGAACAGAAACTATATCCCTGACGCAGAAAACTCCCCTCCATACTTGAAGTGTGTATATATGTAGATAACAAGCTCCGTCAGGGCCGCCGAACAATTTTTTTTTCATGCGCGAAATAATGTAATAAGATAATGTCAAGAAGCGGGAAGAGGGCGGAATTAATTACAAATAATCCAAATTCCGATGTGGGCCCTGTATATATTATAAAACAATAAATTACTCCAATGCAATATTGAAACAGGAGAACAAAAATGTGTAATCAGTAGAGCATCCCAATTTTGATCAGACAGTATTAGATGCATTTTTTTGTCAGGCGTCTCTTCTAAATTACTGGTTCAGGCAGCACGTCGTAAAAAAGCATGATTTTCCTGAATAATTCCCAGACGTGATTTTTTTTTGAAATAGCTTCTTGACAGGGTTCTAAATGACCTCTAAAAATTTGTAGAACAGATCGATTGCCAAGGAGGGTTTTTTTAAAAAGAATTTTCAAAATTCACGTTTGCGTGGACGGCCATTTCCATTGCGTTGTACAAAAAAATGTTTAAATTAAAAAAGAAAGTGTGCACAATTCTAAAAAAAAAAAACAAAAAAAAGAACCTTCTATCTCTAATAAGTTTCAAGATACGGTAATTTCAAAAAACCCCTTTTTGCCGAACTTTGTCGAAAAATCACTACTTTTTATAACTTTGTGTGTACCATCTGACCGAATGATTTTATGAAAAAATGTTCAACAGACGAGTAAAAATTCAAGTATTTATCTTTAATTTGCCATAAAGGACAAGGTCCTAGCTCTAATAGGCCGGCAGTTATGACCTCTCTAAGTAGACTACTTTTGACCTATTGATGCCAAAGGATGAAATGAAGTAAACAAAATTCTACGTAAATAAAAAAGGTCCTTCTGGTCCTGTTAGTCTGTGATTTGTGATCTTTCAAAGAGTCCCGTTTTTTTTGCATTTTTTTACTAAAATCAGAAAAATTGTGTTTGTTGAAAATACCTCGTTTCCTGTTGATCCTCAAATGAAATTTCAAGCAAAGAAATTAAAGTAGACTCAATTTTACGTAAAATAAGATAAAATAAAGTGTCCTAGCTCTAATAGGTTACAAGTTATGACCCTGGAAAGTGGACCCTTTTTGCATATAATCACCTGAATGTACCATACGGGCAAAGTACGGTCATATTTGAACATTTTTATGCAAATTAAGTGATTAGCACTAATTGCAAGTAAGTAATACATACTTTTTAAATAATAAACAATTAATTGTTTATAACAAAATTAGTACTTTTTTTACCATTTTCAGTAGTTATTATAAGTAAAGTTATTATGAAGTTATTATAATTTATTATAAATATGTAATGTGCCTTTTGTTATTAATAAACAATTCATTGTTTACAACAAAATTATGTAAACACCTGTTTTTAGTACTTTTAGATCGTTTTTGAGTACTTATGAGGCAAAAAAGTTATTATAATATATTATAAATCTGCAATGTGTCTCTTCTTATTAATAAACAAGTACTTGTTTATAACAATATCATAAAAAAACATGTTTTTTGTACTTTTCATCTTTTTTCAGTACTTTTGTGGTAAAAGAGTTATTCTAATTTATAATGAATATCGAGTATGCCTTATGTTAATAATAAAATAGTCATTGTTTATAACAATAAAATAGTAATTGTTTATAACAATGACATTTTTTTATGTTATTGTTATAAACAAATACTTGTTTATGAATAAGAAGAGGCACATTGTAGATTTATAATATACTTTAATAACTTTTTTGCCTCATAAGTACTCAGAAACGATCAAAAAGTACTAAAAACAGGTGTTTAAATAATTTTGTTATAAACAATTAATTGTTTATTAATGACAAAAAGCACATTACATATTTATAATAAATTATAATAATTTTTTTGCCGCAAAAGTACTGGAAGCAGTAAAAAAGTACTAAAAACACGTGTTTAAATGATTTTGTTATAAATAATTAATTGTTTATTAATAAAAAAGTATTTTACTTGCAATTAGTGCTAATCATTTAATTTGCATAAAAATGTTCAAGTACGGCCGTAATTTCCCCGTATGGTACACTCAGGTGACTATATGCAAAAAGGGTCCACTTTCCAGGGTCATAATTTGTGACCTGTTAGAGCTAGGGCACTTTATTTTATCCCATTTTACTCAGAACTAAGTCTACTTTAATTTCTTTCCTCGACCTTTTATCGGAGAATCAACAGGAAATGAGGTATTTTAAAAAAACACAATTTTTCTTATTTTAGTAAAAAAAATGCAAAAAACAGGACTTTTTGAAAGATCACAAATCACAAACTAATAGGACTAGAAGGTCCTTTTTTTTATTTAAGTAGGATTTTGTTTACTTTATTTCATCCTCTGGCATCACTATCGAACTTTGTCCATGAAACGCCCTGATTTGAGAAAACTCCGCAGGGTGAAATTGCCCTGAAAAATAGATCAAATATAGTCCACTTTGAGAGGTCATAACTGCCGACCTATTAGAGCTAGGACTTTGTCCTTTGTGGCAAATTAAAGATAAACATTTGAATTTTCACTAGTCTGCTGAACATTTTTTCATAAAATCACTCGGTCAGATGGTATACAAAGTTATAAAAAGTAGTGATTTTTCGACGAAATTCGTAAAAAAGGGGTTTTCGTAATTACTGTATCTCGAAACCTATTAAAAATAGAAGGTTCTTTTTTTTGGTTTTCTTAGAATTGTGTAGATTTTCTTTTTTGGTTTGAACTTTTTTATGTACAACGCAATGGAAATGGTCCGTCCACGCAAACGTGAATTTTGAAATTTCATTTAAAAAAAAAAAACCCTCTTTGGCAATCGATCTGTTCTACAAATTTTTAGAGGTCATTCAGGACCCCGTCAAGAAGCTATTTAAAAAAATCGCGTCTGGGAATTATTCGGGAAAAAAATACCAGCTGCCTAGACTATACGTAATAAAAAAAGAGAGTAGAACAGAAATTAGAAATAATAACGAGGTAGAAAAATATCTAAGGCCTCAGTGATATAGGCACTTTTTGGTTAGATGATTCCTTTTATAAGTTTATTTCATGTCAAAGTTAGAAGGGATTTTAAAGTAATGTAATTATTGACACAGGAAAAGAGAATGTATAAAATAAGTAGTTTAGCCAATTTTTAGTCAGGCATTCAGTAGTATAAATGGGATTTGTCAGACAATTCCCCTAAAGGAGCTTCTAAAGTTTTTAAAGAACAAAAATAATTCTGAAATAACTTTATCACGCAAAAATGTATAAAATATAATTAAATATAACATTAATTAAAAATCAGTAGTAGAAACCGATTTTAGTCAGAAAACGAGTCAAGTAGTAATTAGATAATGTCCTATATAAAAGTGGAAATTACTTCAATGTAATATGGAAACAGAAAAACTAAAATAATCAGGAGTCGAATAACCCCATTTTAGTCACATATTAGAAGTACTTTTCAGTCAGAAGTCTTTACTAAAGTAATAGGTAATCTAATAAAAAAAAACATTAAAAAAAGAGAAAATTTATATAGAACCAAAATTACTCCAGGATAATGAGCCAGAAAAAAAAATTATAAAATATAAGTCGCAGGAATCAGTGATGCATGTACTTTTTGGTCAGACGATTCATTTAAGGTACACTGAAAGCCCGATTTAATGCCGGCTTCGGGGGTTGCCTCAATGGCCTTGGCACTAATGCGAGTGGCTCTGAACTATTTCTGTTTGATTTTTGTCACGAGTGAAAAATATTTTTTAAATATAAGTTCAATTTAACGTTTATCTCACTGTTAAGTTTGATTTAGTTATTATTTATGAATTATTACACATACAGTCAAAACGAACTGATACGAACCGTCGCGTAGACTACTGCGTCACTATTGCGCACTTTTTTGCTACGTTACCGCTGAGCTCTGAGTTCAGCTTTCCTCGTCCCCCCGGACCCCTTGCCCAAATTTGAATGTGTTAGTATGTATAAACTACTTCCTGGAAGTAGTATTTCGCTTGGCGAAAAACCGCGCGTTCAGTGTAATTTTAGTTCATCGTGGCAATTAGATATTAATTATTAATTGAGTTATCGGCGGACTAAAATCGTTTTATACTACTGATCGTTCTATTCCTTATTCAATGTAGTAATTGCGACACAGGAAAAGAGAATGTATAAAATAAGTAGTTAAGCGGGTTTTTGGTAAGATATTCAGTAGTATAAATAAGTTTTTGTCAGTCAATGCCCCTAAAGGGAGGTTTTAAAGAATAAAAATGATTCCGAAATAACTTCGAGGTCGAGAAAAATATATAAAATATAAATGGATATAAAATACTTAAGAATCAGTAGTATAACACGTTATTAGTCAGGCAACGCGTCAAGTAATAATTAGATAATGTTCTATATAAAAGTGGAAATTACTCCAAAGCAATATTGAAACAGAAATACAAATAAATATATAATTTTAGCCAACTTATTAACAATCAGGTATCTAAAGCGATTTTAGTCAGAAAATAAGTCAAGTAATAATTAAAATATTGAATAAGAAAAAATAAAATATCAGTAGAATATCCCTGTTTTAATCAGACAGCAGTATTAGAGGCACTTTTTAGTCAGACTATTTTCTGAACTAGGTGACCTAAGGGAAAAGACTTTTTCAAAAAGGAGAGAAAAAAAATGATATGAAATATGAATCGAAGGAATCAGTGATATATGCACTTTTCGGTCAGGCATTTTCCGTTTAGGAAAAAGTTCATGAGAATTAACAGAAGGGATTTCAAAAATTGACACAAGAAAAGAGAAACTTTAAAATTAGACAATTTTTGGTCAGTCATTCATTATTTTAAATAGGTTTTTGTCAGACAATTCCTCCAAAGGAGCTTCTAAATTTTTTAAAGGACAAAAATGATTTCGAAATATTTTCGAGGCTGAAAAAAATGTATAAAATATAAATAAATATAAAATTGATTAAAAATCAGTAGTATAAACCGATTTTAATCAGGCAACAAGCCTTTTTCACTTCTGAATTAATTATTTTCACATGTGCAATTTGTCCTTTTATCTTAATAATATACAATAACAAATAAGTTTTTTTCTAATCCACGAAATTTTTATCATTAGACAACACTCAGAAAAATATGTGATTGAATCTACCAAATTTTGGTTGGTTAAATCACAGAATTTGGTTATTAAACGGAGAACCAAATATTTGGCTGATTTAACCAAAATTTTAGTTGATTTAACCAAAAATAAATAATAATTTGGTATACTCAACCAAAGATGTGGTTCAATGAACAAAACATTTGGTTGACTGAAAAAAAATTTTGTTTCCTTAATCAACACTTTTGTTTAAATCATCTAAACGATTTGGTTCAATCAACAAAAATTTTGTTTGAGTGTAGAAACAAATTATCCTCTGCTTCAATCTGTGTGAGTTTCTGATTCAATAATAATATCCCTTTTCAGCAAAGAAATATTTGATAGAAATAATTATACTACTTTATCAAATATTTTCTTTGCTGCAAATAAATTTTTATTGATTTCAGAGTTCTTTTTCCAAGCATAGATAAAAATTTATCCGAAAAAAGATGTTAAATTCAATTTAAACAAGTTAAATTCTAGTAAAATGAACTAAAAAAGACTAGTAAAATGAACTAGATTTTCAGTTAATTAAAAAAAAAGACTAGTAGTCCCCCTAGCCAACCAATCAACTAATTAATTTTAGCATTTTTTTTGTGAACAAAAATCTCCCTTGTAGTTGAAATATTGACTGACTTTAAAAATAACCAAAAGAAGAGTAGCAAAAGTTACTTTCAGCCAAAAGGTGAGACACAATGAAATATCGCCTCAGTTGACATTAATCCAATTTTTCGACAAAGAAAGTGAATTAATACGAATTAATACGAAAGATTAATTTAAATAATTGAAGGGTGACACGCTATAAAGGATTAAGCCACATTTTGCTGATTTTTCAGGAGAGACAAAAAACGTTCCGTAATATCTAATTTTGAATTAAAAAAAGAGCAAACATCCTCTTTCGAGATCCATTAATACTGAATTGAAGCGTGAAAAGTTTCATTGGAAAATGTTATTAGATTCCGAGAAAATGGAGGGAGAGTATATTTTTTTCGTTCAGGGCGCACATTTTCTCAAATTTGGCCAGTGATTAAAAATACAACTTTCAATTCCAGAAAAAAACACAAATTTAATTTCTAGTTATTGAGTTGCTGATTCGACACAAAAAAAGTTTGATTGGAAAATGTTATTAAGTTCTGAGAAAAAGGTTGGGGAATTTTTCTTTTCGTTCCAGATGCGCATTTTTTCAACTTTGGACACTGATTAAAAATCCAATTTTCAATTTAAAAAAAAACTTGCTAGTGAGATACTAAAGTACTGAATTGAGGCATGAAAAGCTTGAAAAAAAATGTCATTGAGTTCTGAGAAAATGGAGGGGAAACTGAAAAAAGTCATTGAGTTCTGAGAAAATGGAGGGGAAATTTTTTTTTCGGTCCAAACGCATATTTTTTCAATTTTAGGCTACATCTCATTTTCAATTCAAAAACGCAGAAGCAAAGTAGATTTGGAGCTATGGTACTGCAAAAAATATTGCAACAACAAATGTTGCAAATACTTAAAAAAAACTTGAGAAAAATGTTTTAAAAAATTGAAAATATGCAAAAAAATTGAAAAATGAAATTATAAAGAATCCTTTGTTGAGGATGTATATTTGAATTATTCACAATTTTCTATCTAATAATCTCATTAGAAAAAATATGGGTTAATCCCTTTTGGCGTGCCACCCTTCAATTGTAAAAACACTATATGGGTCGTTGCCAAAAAGTTGTGAAATTCAAGTCCAGACAGTTTTACACATTTTCATTATTTAATATATTTTTTTGAATTTCACTGGGATAAGGTACTTACATCGAAGTAGTTTTTGGTAAAGTTTCAAAATTTTAGGTACCTTTGTTTAGAAATGGGAAATTAAAATATATTCAAAATGTCCACTCAGTAACCTGTCCCCAAGTACAGATTCACAAACTAAAATAGCGAAGTATTTGTATTTGTATTTGTATTGGTAGGCGGAGGAGCCCGTGAGGTCCCCCCCCCCCCTAACGCTTAGACTTAGAAGTCCATTGTGCCACACCCGTGTTTTTTATTCTCGAAAATGACCAGCGACCAGCGTGCAATAGTCCCCTCGACATGGAGCCTCTTCGCACGGAAATCGCTGATTCTTTTCCGAGTCTCTCAAATTGGACCAGTGATTCCCAAACAATAGTCCCCTCGACATGGAGCCCCTTCCCTGGGAGGACACTGGCCTCTTTTGAGGGGACCTACAGTTTAAGGTGGGTTCTGAACCACTAGAGCCCCGGTTTGAAGTACATAGAAAAATTTCCATTTGTACAATGGCGAAATAATGACAGAAACATTTTGTAAATGATTGATACTTATACGAGTCATTTGTATTAAGTTAACAAATCTAAAAATTATGAATCGGGATAAATATTTTAGATTTGAATATGTCTATAAATGTTTAGAAGTTTGTCCTTGAAGTTTCATGTCCACTCAGTAACCCTCATATTTTAGGTTAGAATTTAGAAAAAATCACTTTGAAAAATCTAAAAAAAATCAAAACTCATTACTTTTAGTTCTACACAGGTGCTCGTATAAGCAGAAACATGTTTATTATTCGCAACTTCAAAAAATTTCTACAAATTATGTAGGGGAATGTCGTCAGGGGCGGGCCGACGTCTAGGTTGGACCTTTGCAATTTTTCATATAAGCCCACTGGCGCCATCTGCGTGCGAGCGTGGCAAAACTACTCTCGATGAAAGCGAACTTTTCGGGGCATTGCAAATTTCGGAGCGTGTTTGTGAA
>JBAGKK010487801.1:0-16155 GCA_037177015.1 Euceroptres primus
ATTCAACAACAATAAAAATTTTTCTTCAGGTTATACGAACACCATTAAACAACACAATTAAATTAATAAGGGGAAAAAGCTGAATTTATCACTTTGAGTCACTAGTTCTCTATGATTTTTTTAACGTTCTGATTAAAAACTTCCTTAATTTGAATCATTCTTAATTATTTTTTTCCGTTTTCTATTTTTAATATCTTTTTTAGACTCATGTCACCGTCTCTTTTATTGTTCAATTTTTGATTATCCAAATACGCCTCTAAAATACTGTCAAAAATTTCTGAATATTGAATTTGCTCCATTTTGCATCTGTGATGTAACATCGGATCGGACCGAATAATCGAATCGGACTGAATAATTATCGGACCATCGTTGATGATCCGATAAATTAATATTTAATAAAACATTATCGCTTCCTAAATATATCATTAGCAAGTGATTTTGTTTATTTAAAATTATAATTTTTGAATTGCGAGTGCACGATTGAATTTCGATATCTCGAATAACTCGATAATTAAAATGGCGATATGGGCTTTTCTCAAAGCACAACCGCTCTTTAATCAGAACTTTTTTGGAGTTTTTTTCCAAAAACTTACACATTTTTGGAAATTATGGTCCTGGAGATGATTCCACACAAGTAGAATAATAAATTGATTATGGAAATCGTCTCAGAATTTGTAAACTTAGATTTGTAGTTGGGTTAACAAAGTTTCTTAAGAAACGTTTCTTTTTACTTAAATATGCCTTGTCAGGAGTATTTTATTGAGGTCGAAGCAATTTTCGAGGTAAATTCGATTTAGAACAAACGATTTTAACAGTTTTTTGTGAAAAAGGTTGAAATTTGAGAAAAGTTGACAGCGCATGCGCGAAGTCCTAGATGCCGATTCTCCGGTCCGAAAGGCGCAGTTGCAGACGTCAGACCCGTCAGATTCAAATCAGCGACACTCGGGTAGTTTTCTCGGTCGGAAAAGTGATATTTTATCGAAAATCGTCGTTCGGAATATGAATCCACACGAGTGGAATAATAAATTCGAGAATAGAATCGTCGCTGGACTGGAAAATCAGTGAATTGAACGATGGACAGAAGTTTCTTTTAAATCGGTTTTGCTTTTAATTCGAGAGTATTTCAACTATTCGAGAGGGTCTTCTCGAGTTTAATTGCATTGTTGTTGAGAATTAGTTTGTTTCGAGTGGTTTTTTTATTCGGATTAATCGGGAGTGTTATATGCTTTTGAGGCTATGTTGACCTTTCATTGTTTATTTCAAAGCTTCTCGTATTTGTTTTAGTTACTAAATCCACTATTTTTTGTTTCGTGTTCGCGACTGAAGTTTTCTATATTTATATTGTTAATAAGTGTACGAAACCGTAGAAGGATGAATTACATCTTCAGTTCCATGGTAAAAGGAAATCAACAATCAAAACAAAGGTCAGAATAACTAATTATCAATTTATTGCACTACATTCAGGTCCTTATTAAATCCTTTAATACTAGGGTGACCATAAAAAAAAACATTTTTCGATTTTTTAGGTTCTCATAGCAAGTAATGGTAGATTTTGAAATTGTAGAAGTTAGATTTTTAAAAATTGTTTAAAACAATATTTAGAGGTGGCACATCGAGGTTGAAGTTCTTATCGAAATAACATGGATAAAACCAATTTTTTTCATTGAAGGTTCTAGCCGGGAAGTTACCCATTTCTCAATTTGATATTTTAATATGTTGTTTCTGAGGTATGTAAGATAGATATCAAAATATTTTTTGTTTTGTGTTTAGTCTCGACCTCTTAAATGTATTGGTAGTAAAACATCAGTCATGGATATTGAAGGTTAATGATGAAACTCTCTTTGACTTATAACTTTCCAACTTCATTGTATATATTTTTATTCGCAAACAAAATTTTTTGCTTGACTGATGAGGGTCCAAATCCGGGACCGAAACGTTTCTTAAAACTAAAATTGTTTTCATCATTGGCCTTCAATATCCATGATTGATGTTTCACTATTAATGGAAAAGGAATTACTTTACTAAGGAATTTACTTTCAATCGACAATTTTTAATAAATTTTACTTTGATCTAAAAAGTTCCCTAAAGTCCCATTTTCATTATTCTCAAAGACCAATAGCAGCTCTCATAAGTTGTTCCTGAAATTGAAATTTGGAGAATGTTTTCTTCAGATGTTATTTATATATATATATATATTATATGAAGATGAAATTTTTCGAAAAAGCAGAGTGAGAAAAATACAATAAGTATGTTAAAATTGCAAACATAACTGAGACAAATTTCTGAAAGTTGGCAGTTTTATAACTTTGATTGTTTAATGGGGTAGGCGGGGCTGGTAGATGCTCGGTCATAAAAGCCATCCAGAGACAATGAGACCGAGTCCTTTTCTGGGTAAAATTTTCTTTCTCAGAAAGACGAATAATTATAATTTAGGAAAATTTAGATAATTGAAGTTAATTATTATTAAAAACGAAAAAGTTGAATAAAATATTAAATATATATTTTTAAACGTATAAATAAATAATATTTCATATTATTAAAAATAAATTATTATTAATGATAAAGTGTCAGAATTAAAATATTAATATTTATATAAATATTTAGGATTTATTTATAAATAAATAATAGATATTAAATATTATTAAAAATACATTATTATCAAAAATTCACTAAAAATTAATTGTTAATAATGATTTGGGATACCAATTATCCGTAAAAATATTTATGTTTATTAATAATTACAAATTATGTACATACATGATAAATCATCAGTTTAAAATCTCGCTGAAATATGAACTCTGCGAAGAATTGTTTAACAGATTATTATCCTAAAGTTTCATTTTTAATTAATTAATTTTAAATATTTAAACAATATTTGTTAATATTGTGATAAATTAAATTGAGACTTAATCCTAAAGGTCAATTTTTAATTAATGCTTTAATATTTTCTAATATGAATTTTATGCAAACTTATTAATAATAATTTGAAAGTAAATTAATTTTTAAAATTTTCGGAATTTCTTATACATAACAAAAGCAAATCTTTGTTTTGTGCCAATTTCCAGAAATGAATATCAGGCTGGGCGGGGCACTTTGATAGAAAGTCATTCCGAAGTTACGTTCGAACTTTTATGATCTACTCGTCATTTACAGAAATCAAATGTTTTTCTAAGGATAAAATTCAAACTCGATGTGCCATCTCCAAATATTGTTTAAAAAATTTGAATAAAAATCTGCTTCTACAATTGTATAATCTACCATTATTTGCTATCAGAACCTAATAAAAAATCGAAAAGTTTTTTTTTATGGTCCCCCGATTCAGAACCTAAGATTAATTTTTTGGATACGTTCGAAAATATTTTATAGGTTAGTAGTGCCCCCTGCTTATTAAAAATATTTGGTAAAATTATTTTATATCCGTATTGAAAGGCATTCACACAAACGGAAAATTTCTTTTACCTAAAACAGCTGAAAATATATTATCTACGGTATTGTAAGCACACAAAATAAAGCAGGTCGCGAGAAAAAATATTTTATTTTACTTTCAAGAATCGCAATTGGTATCGTTTAAAAGAGAAAAGATTACTGTTCATAAGAAAAATTTCAAAACATACAAAAACTGGTTATTTACAAAATTTTAACTTTTCACCTAACTTTTTATTCTTATAGATTCTTACCAAATTTTTAAAAATTGTACATTTTTATGAATGATAGCTCATTTTGTTTCGGTAAAAAGATTCTCGATAATTTGCACTCATCCAGTGTTAAAAAATAATTTTTCTAACGTCTGAAATAAGTGAAGGTTCCTTTTTCTTTAAGAATTTTTTTTAAAGGGGTTAATATTTATCAACTAGTGTAGTTTTTGAAAAATTGCATAAGGTCAAGTTTATAGAAGAAAACGCGAGTTCAAGATGAACCTAAAAAAGTTTAAAGCGATGTGCAACAAAAATGAACCATTTATAATAAATACTCAAAATTTTTTGCTTTAATTTATAATAATCGTTATCTCTCGAAAGTAGCCGGGATTTATTAGAATGACCATAAATAGAAAGTGTTTCAAATTTCAGCCAGATCGGTTAATATTTACCCACTGCCCCAGACATTTGAAATTTCCCATAGGGACCCCATGGAAGAAATCATGCAAAAACGTAAAATCTAGTTAACCTTATGAGATTTTATTCAAATCAATCGTCCACCGAGAACAGCAATCTGTAAGTGATTCTTAAGGCATGCCAATTTAAAAAGACTTGAAATTTTTTAAATTCCCAAAATGGGGGCCAAAAAATTTTGGACAAAAATGGTATTTTTTATAGTTATTAACAAAAATTGATTAAACATTACAAAAATCTAATAAATTACTGTAAAGCAGGTGGTGGCCCTGAAAATTAAAAATTTTGAAAAAATCCAAGATGGCGACCAATTAAGTATTCAAAAACTAGCTTATTTCCAAAGTTCTCAATGAAATATTTTCAAAATTTGTTAGAAAAAGAAGTTTGGCTTGAAAAACTATCTGATGATCCACGACATCCAAAATTTTGGAAAAATTTAAAATGGCTGCCAATTAGATATTCCAAAAATAGCTCGCTTCTACAGTTTTTAACGAAATATTTTTGAATATTTAATGGGCCGCCATTGTGTATTTTGTCAAAATTTTGTATTATTTCAAATCATCAAATAGTTCCTGACGCCAAAATTCTTTTTGTGGCAAGATTTGCAAATATTTCGTCGAAAACTATAGAAGTAAGCTCTTTTTTGAGTATTTAATTGGCCATTTTTGATTTTTTCATAATTTTGGATGCCGTGGATAATCAAATAGTTTTTGAAGCCAAACTTCTTTTTCTAGCAAAGTTTGAAAATGTTTCATTGAGAACTGTAGAAATGAGTTAGTTCTTGAATACTTAATTGGCCGCCATCTTGGATTTTTTCAAAATTTTTAATTTTCAGAGCCACTACCTGCTTTACAATAATTTATTCGAATTTTCTAATAATTTGTAATCTTTGTTAATACTTATTAAAATTACCATTTTTGTCCAAACTTTTTGGGCCCTTATTTTTTGAATTTTGAAAATTTAAAATTTTTCAAAATTTGGATGCCTTAAGCATCGCTTGCAATAAAAACTCAAAAAGCTATGTAAATTTTACGTTTTTGAACGATTTCTCCCATTGGAATCTTATGGGAAATTTCAAATGTCTGGGGCGATGCACAGTGGTCCCAAAATGGATTTTTGCGGTCAAATTTGTTCAAAGGTCACATTTTACACCCAATTTCAAGTTTTTAAAAAAAAATACTCAACATTAAATTTCCGACATACGTAAGAGAAGCGATTGTTTATTTTTTTTCAAAACAAATTGCTGTGTTAATAAATATGGCGGAAAAAATAGGAAATTTCAAATTATTATTTTTTATTGAAGTGAAACAATGTAAAAAAGTTTCCATCCTTACCATCTGATATGGAAGAAATATAATAAAAATTGTAAATTGTAAATATGTAAATGGTAAATAATCTAAATTGTCGAAAACGCATGCATAAGTATTCACCGAATGTAAATAATTTGTTTAATTAACAAAGCGTTTGATGTAAACAAACTTTATAAACAAATATGTGGTTTTTCCTTTTTTATCAGCCTACATTTTTTTCTCAATAAAAACAAAAGGAATCAACAGAGAGCAATATATAATCAAAAAACTTTAAAAAATGAACATTTATAATTGTTATAAACAAAATACGTAAACATATCGTCAAAATTTACATTTCTGGGTCAAAAAATGTTTGTATCAATCACACGATACTATTAAGGGCAAAGGGATACCACAGTTATATAAATTCTACCGTCTAATTGTTAACTGTAATTGTTATTAACAAATGACATAAAAAAATTGTCTAAATTGCATTTTTCGTTCGAATTTTTTTTTTTCTTAATTATATAGTACTGTTAAAGACTCAGGTATACTAAATTATTATAAATTTTACCTTTTAATTGTTCACTGCAATTGTTATAGCCAAAATACATTAATAAAAGCTCTATATTTGCCGTTTTTGTGACAAAAAACTGATTTTTTGGCAAAAACTCACTGTGAATCGCTGAAGGGTGTTCTCAATAAGGGTGCTAGCTACCAATACAAATTTGTTGTATATTTTTAATTTTAATTGTTATAAATAATAATACAAATGTTTTATTTTCTTAAAAAAATAGTATATTGTGCCACTAGGGAGAGAGAAGAAAGATTTAACGAGTATATAACATTTGTATTATTATTTATAACAATCAAAATTAAAAATATACAACTAATTTGTATTTGTATTTGTAAGAAAAAATTTGTTTGCGAATGAAAAATGCATATTTGGACAATTTGTTTATGTAATTTGTTAATAACAATTACAGTTAACAATTAGAAGGTGATATTTTTACCACTGTGGTAACCCTTTGTCCTTAATAGTATTTTGTGATTGAAACAAAAATTTTTTTGACCGAAAAATGTAAATTTTGACGATATGTTTACGTATTTTGTTCATAACAATTATAAATATCCATTTTTTTCAAAGTTTTTTGATTATATAGTGCTCTCTGTTGATTCCTTTTGTTTTTAATGAGAAAAAAATGTAGGGCTGATAGAAAATGAACAACCACATATTTGTTTATAAAATTTGTTTATAGCAAACGTTTTGTCAATTAAACAAATTATTTACATTCCTTGAATACTTATGCTTGCGTTTTCGACGATTTAGAGTATATTTTCTTTGCTTGCACTTCAATAAAAAATAATAATTTAAAATTTCCTATTTTTTTCGCCATATTTATTAACACTGTAATTTGTTTAAGGGGTAAAACTACTTTGGACAGGTGAAAATGAAGGCATTTTTTGAGAATTTTTTGTAGGAAAATGAAAATTGATATTGAAAAACAGTTTGAAGGACTTTATTATGAATCTTTTGAGTAATATAAGAGAATTTTGTTTTCGTTTTTTAAACAAAAATGGCGGCTGCAGAGCTGATGACGTCGCATATACTTTTTTTTCAAAGTTCTCCGCAGCTAGCAGTAAAATTGACCTAGATTTTATTCTGGAACAAAAAATTGAGTTTTTTCATAGATTATATTAGATTATCTACAGAAGTACACATCTAAAACCATAAACATACATTTTAGAAGAAATTATGACGATTTGTTCACAATTCTTTTTTCAAATCGTCATAATTTCTACAAAAATGTATGTTTATGTTTCTAGATGTGTACTTCTGTAGATAATCTAATATAATTTATGAAAAAACTCGATTTTTTGTTCCACAATAAAGTCTAGGTCACTTCTACTGTTAGCCGTGGAGGACTTTGAAAAAAAAGTGTTTGCAGCCGCCATTTTTGTTTAAAAAACAAAAACAAAATTCTCTTATATTATTAAAAAGTTTCATAATAAAGTTCAAAACTGTTCTTCAATATCAATTTTCATTTTTCTACAAAAAATTCTCAAAAAGGGCCTTCATTTTCATTTGTCCAAAGTAGTATTACCCCCTTTAAAAAAAATCAAAAATTGCTTCTTTTACGTTTGTCGGGAATTTAATGTTGAGTATTTAAAAAAATAACTTGAAATCGGGTAAAAAATGGGACCTCTGGACGAATTTGACCGCGAAAATCAATTTCTGGACCACTGTGCGATGGGTAAATATTAACCGATTTGGCTCAGATTTGAAACACTTTCTATTTTTGGGCATTCTAACAAATCTCGGAGGTAGGAGCAACCGATTTCCAAAAAAAATTTCAACCGTGTATAAATAAGGAGCACCCTAATCGGCCTAATGAATAGTCAGAGACGTATTTCCCGAAAGTGCAAAAGATAGATATCTCACAGTGGAGTATAACTGTCATCTTTACTACCGAGACTGTTCCGTTTATCTAGCAATTCGTGTGTTTGTTCGTCAAACTCATCGCAGGCATTGGTGGGTTTCTATTGAAGTGTGTTTCTGCAGAGTAGACTCACGTCCCTTTTCCACCCTTTAAGCTTCATACATATGGAACGAAATTTCAACGCCTTCGTGAAAACTATTCCGTTTCCTGTCGACAGTGTCAGGGAAAACTTCCCAACTCGAAATTTCCCTGTCAGTATATGATTTAAAAATTAAAAGTAAAACTTCATATTTAACTTTAAATTGACTTCAGATCATGTCGAGAATGTATAATGATTTAATATTTTTCTACACACAGCCCGGAAGAAAATTTTCAAAAACTTTGGATTTAATTGTTCAATTGGTTAATTCGTCTGATCTCTGATTTTGAGTTTTCTCAAAGCATTAAATTTTCTAGTATCCCTATCATTATATTGGTTCGGTTTAGTATATCTAGTGGTAGTTCAAGAGCCCTCCAGGAGGTGTGAATTCCTGATAGCCGATGGGGACTTGATTCAGAGGCAAAACTTCGATGAACATATAAGAGGGTGTACAGTTTCTGTTTACATCGAGTTACTGTTTCAGTTCTGTCGATTCAGAACTTGTGACATTCGGATCTCCTCTCCAACACATTTAGACAAAATGTTCTCTTCAAACTACAAGATGAAAGAGATACCAGAAGCCGAACTCCTAATTTACAGAAAATTCTGTTATCAGTTACATCCTTTCAACTTTAATCTTACACAGAAAATTCTGTGGATTTTATAATGTTGCGGCTCCAATAAAAGTTGATTCCCTTAAAGCAAAACTTTTAATCTGTATAATTTGAGCTTCTGCATTATAACGAGACAGGGTGTCTACTCACCCTGGAAAACCTGGAATTGTCAGGAAATTTTTTTATACTTGGAAAAACCTGAAAATGTCAGGGAATTTTTTTCAAAGTCAGGGAATTTTTTCGAGCGTACTGAAATTTTCTTTTAATTGTAACAAAATTAAATAATGATATTTACAAGGATTGGAAAATATATTATTCGTAATAAACTCGTGACATTATATACTTATTCCGACTTAAATTGAACTCGGAAGGGGGAAAAAAACGAAAAGCTTTGGAGATAAAAGAACTTGGAGCGAAACGTAGGAAAATTCTGGAACAAGCACAAAAATAGGCCATCGCACTCGAAGAAAAAATTACAGAAATAAAAAATTAACCAGAACAGAATATATTTAAGAAAATACTTAAATCTTTTATTCCGTTATTTCTTTATACGTTATTTCTTTATATTTAACGTTTTTATATCTTTTTATATCTTTTTTATCTATCTATTTATATCTTTTTATATCTAACGTCTTTATATATAACGTTATTTCTTCATATTTAAATGTTTTATTCCTAACGTTATTTTATCTATAAACGTTGTTTCGTTCGTAAACTAAGAGAAGTTATTTGACTGTGTTTTGTATTCTCTATTACATGTTTATGGAGATTTTGCCACAAAATACCATAAGTACTCTTAGAGTATAACGTATTAAATAAACATTATTTTACAATACATCTGCTATTTCACTGTTTTATCATCCGTCATATTTTTTTCTAAATTTAATAAATTTAAATAATTGTAATTTAAACATTCACATGTGGATAACAAATCGGGTTACTCAATTATTAGATAATGCTTTAATGGGGGCGCGGGTGTTATAAAATTCCGTATTCCATACTTGAATGGCCAAAAATGTTACCTGGAAAAGTCTAGAAATACCTGGAAAAAACCTGGAAAAGTCAGGGAATTTTTTTTCAGGATTTGAGTAGACACACTGCGAGAAAGCTAAATTGCAAAATCTTCGAAGTGGAAAATAGATTCTTTGGAATAATTTTTCACCTCTTGAGTTCCCTTCCAATTTCTTACAGCTACCTTGAAAGCAAAAATAGGTTATAATAGAAACTCCACTTTTTTCCAATGTTTATTCAACAAATATTTATACTTCGGAGGAATCTTTAGCTGCAATAGTAAAAAAATTTGACATATTATGTAGATTACGGAAAAAAAATTAATTGTAGCGATTTTTTCAAAACTCTGAGAATAATGAATTTAAACTTATTTTAGCCTCGGGGAGACTCAGGATATTGATCGATCTATTTCAAAATACACACGTTATGTGCGACCCAAAAAGCTTTTCAGTGCTAGGCTGTTTTGATTTCTATTTTTTTTTCGACGCACCCTATCTTGATTAATAGCTGATTGATTTGTGTTATGCACAAATTAAAACCACTTATTCAACAATTGCTTAAATTTAATGTGATAGTTTTATAATAATTTTATAATAGTTTTATATCACATACCGGAGCCAGCATTTTTAGTAAAAAAAGTGCCCCAATTTTCTGCATAGGGCAAATCAAGAATAGGGAAATCAAGAGCAATTAATTAACACTTAATTTCTGTGCAAAAGAGAATTTGATATCACAAATAGTGACCTCAGAACTGCAGTGTTCTATCTCATTTTTTTTTCGAAAATGAGTTTTTGACACTAATAGATAGTTGAACATGTCCTTTACGTGCAATATTAATTTTAATATTAAATTTTTTCTCTGAATATGTAAAACTTTTGTGTATGCATTATACAATATAAAGTAAAGACATATTTGTCAAAAAAGAGCTTTTAACCCACACATACGTACGTTTCAAACAAAGCAAATGAAAAAACAACCAATTTTCTCCTCATCTTACAGAGCCCTAAGGTCCCAATCATATCTGGTCAAGAAAATAGTGTAAATCTGGTAAAGTAAAGCAACCAAAATTTTTTTATAAATCGCTTCTTTTGGGGTGCATAATATTGCTTCAGGTTTTGTGACAAAGTTTTTGCCCGGTAACCCGGAAAATTTTTTGACAAAGAAACAAAAAATCATATACCTGTGAATTGTTGCTTTCCTGTGCATCGCAGAGGAAAAATGCATTACACAAAAAAGAAAGTAGATGAAATTCTGAGAAAAATTAAAAAGAAAAGTTTTATAGGAATAATAGTTAAAAAGTTATGGTCTTTCCAAGAAACCCAATTTTTTTTATTTTTTGCTAAAAATCATAACTTTTTTTGCCTCCATGTAGCTCGGATCCGGGGTGTCACACGTCAAAATGGTTCACAGATGAATTAAATTAGACGTTATTATTTTTAATTTAAAAAAAAGAACATTCTAACTGTAATACATTGCGAGTTGTCATCTCTCATAGTTGACATTTTTCGGCCTGTTTTTAGGGGTAAATGACATGAGTTCAATTTTTTTAAAGTAGCTCGTTTCGGCATGAATTGACATTGAAGGTGCCAGAGGATGAATGAAAGTACATGAAATTACACGTAATTTAAAAGAAAAGAATGTTCTAACCTCATTAGTTTCCGATTAAATATCTTCCAAAAATTCCGGTTTTTTCATTTTTTAGCCGACAATTAGAAAAATGTGTTTTTGGAAACAGTTAACAGTCAAGTTATTTTTTATCAATAAATAAAAAATTATTGAAACAAATGTTACCTCCTTATGCCTGAAATATACATTTTTCGGCATTTTTGAGCTACAGTTTCTCCCAGGGAGGCTTATTGCAAATTTAAAAAATACCAAATCGATGTTTACTGATTTTTTATGATTAAACAAATAAATTTTTAAACAAATGCTTCTTCTTAGACCTCAAATATGTATTTTTTGGCATTTTTCAAATACAATCCCTCTCACGGTCTCTTATTATATTTTTTTAAAAATATACCAAGTTGATATTTATTAATTTTTTATGAATAAGCAAATAATTGTTTAAACAAATGTTTCTTCTTAGTCCTCAAATATGCATTTTTTAGCTCTTTTTAAATGAAATTTCTCTCACGGACTCTTATTACATTTTAAAAATATACCAAGTCGATATTCATTGATTTTTTATAAATAAACAAATAATGCTTAAAACAAATGTTTCATCTTCGACATCAAGTATGCATTTTTGGAATTTTTTAAATGCAATTTCTCTCAGGAAGGCTTATTAACAATTAAAAAAATACCAATTCATCATGAAAAAGTACTTTTGTTTAGAGTTCGAAAATTTTCGGTGATTTATTTTTCTAGACAATCTTTTTCTAGACGCCATCTTTTTCTAGACAAAGATAGCGCTATAGGGAAGAAAAGGATAAAAAAAATTACCAAGAATTTTTTAACTCTATCTTTGTTAACTGTAACTGTTGTTAACAAATTACATAAACAAATTGTCCAAATATGCATTTTTCATTCGAAAAAAAAATTTTTTCTTAATCGTACAGTACTGTTAAAGACTCGAGGATACTAACTTGTTATAAATGTTACCTTTTAATTGTTAAATGTAATTTTTATGGTCAAAATACATTACTAAAAGCCCCATATTTGCCTTTTTTGTGACAAAAAACTGATTTTTTGACAAACAATCACTGTGAATCACTAAAGGGAGTGCTCAATAAGGGTGTTAGCTACCAATACAAATTTGTTGTATATTTTTAATTTTAAATGTTATAAATAATAATACAAATGCTATATGCTCGTTAAATCGTTCTTCTCTCTCCTTAGTGGCACAATATACTATTTTTTTAAGAAAATAAAATATTTGTATTATTACTTATAACTATTAAAATAAAAAATATACAATTACAGTTAACAATTAGAAGATAGAATTAATACCACTGTGGTATTACTTTGTCCTTAATAGTATCGAGTAACTGAAAAAAAATTTTTTGACCAAAAAATGTAAATTTTGACGATTTTTTTGCGTATTTTGTTTATAACAATTATAAATGTTAATTTTTTCAAAGTTTTTTGATTATATTGTGCACTCTGCTGATTCTTTTTGTTTTTAATGAGAAAAAAAATGTAGCGCTGATAAAGGAAAAACCACATATTTGTTTATAAAATTTGTTTACAGCAAACGTTATGTTAATTAAACAAATTATTTACATTCAGTGAATACTTATGCATGCGTTTTCGACGATTTAAAGTATATTTTCATTGTTAGCACTTCAATAAAAAAAAATAATTTGAAATTTCCTATTTTTGCCGCCATATTTTTATTAACACAGCAATTTGTTATTATGGGCGCTATCAAAATCCAGTTTGAACCGGATTTAAAGCGACGAGCGAGCACTTTTATGTCAACACTCAGGACCGCAGATATAGTCTCTGAACCCGGTACCTTAGTATTTTCACAATCTTTCAAAAATTATCAAAACATCGGTGCAAATGTTTCGATACAGCACATAATACATAATTTTTAATTAATCATGTAATTAACAATAATGAGCAATTTATAAAATTAAAATTGATTACCATTATGATAAAAAGTATATCGCTACTGATAAATTTATGTACTGAATTACAATAGAATAATAGTAACGATTTATACTGTAGCAATTTAAAAAAATGAACGAAACAAATTAATACAAAAATATAAATAAATATAAATGAAATATAAATATTTCCTTCTAGCAATAATATCAACAACAGTCATTTTTTGAGGTTATGTATCATTGTTATGCCGAATTTGAAAATCATGCATTAACCAGTTAACTGGTTAAAATTATTGTTATATTATTGCTAAATTTAGTATTTTTCTCCGAATGCATACGTTTTTAATAACTTACTTTAAAGGTTGCTGTCCCTTTTAACATCTCATTGAAAATTCGAGCTTTTTCCTAAACCATCGTTGCCGAAATCGATTGACTCGAGTCAACGATTGACTCGAGTCAATCGATTGACTCGAGTGAACGTTTTTGGATAAACCGCGTGAGTAAAGGGGCCTCTAATTCAGAATTCTTAGCAGATCTCATTGCTTTTTTGTTTTTGAACTCAGAATCGTTGAATTTATTAGTTACTTCGGCGTACTGAACAATTTTGAGTAAAAAACCTTCATTAATTTTGTATTTATTTAGGATCGCATTTCTTGATTCGCCGTTTTTAATTTTTTACAAAATTAGATATTTTTCGCACATTGACATAAAAGTTGTTTTCTTTCGTTCAGCCATAATATCAAAAATAACTACACTTTTACACGTGCCCAGAGAAGCAGTCAAGCGTGAACAACTGTGAAGCCGGCACAAGAATGAATGGCATAGTTAGGCGAGATGAGTGTATATTTTTTGCTTCTTTGTCAAAAAATTTTCCGAGTTACCGGGCAAAAACCTTGTCACAAAATCTGAAGCGATATTGTGCACCCCAAAATGAAGCAATTTATAAAAAAAAATTTGGTTTTTTTACTTTACCAACCAAAATATTTGTTATATTTTTGAGTCACAAAGTTCTATCTTAAAATTCAATAATTTATTTCTTAGAATTCTTAGCGATCCTACAGTTAAATCTTTTATAATTGTTCTAATTACTCTTGTCTATAACAAATAAAAAAATTGAAAGCAAAAATAGGTTCTAATCTCACTTTTTTCCAATGTACATTCAACAAATATTTCTACTTCGGAGGAAGCTTTAGCTGCAATAATAAAAGAATCCATAAGTATAGGATACACTGTATATAAGATAAATATCGCGTGAATCTGTGAGATGCAATGACATTAGAAAGCGACCTGTTACCTTCTAATAAGCCGTTTTCCACGAGACCACGACTGAGGCGAAATTCACTTGTCGCTCGGTGTTAGCGCAATGGATTTGAAAGGCTACACCGCAATTGATGGCACGTGTATACTAGCTCGAAGGGTCATGGAAGTCGAAGGGTCATGCTCCTGGTTCTTTCACGTACAGTGGAGTCGACTTTCCACGATTGAATTCAGTGGCGGCGGCTTCTTCAAGGATCGTTATTATTTCAGCGATGTATCCGCCAGAGTTTGTTTATTCACTGAATGTTAGAAGATACGATCACGTACCTCAGAACAAAGCACTCGAGGCGTTTCGAAAATATTTCAAGAGGCGATCAAGCGACGCGGAATCGGAATTGGATCTCCTTCAACAAAATCTACTTTTCCGAGGTGGAAACAATTTTTCTCAATCTTTCACAGTACATTTCATTCGAAGGAAATGTTAGCTATGTTCTGCGATTGAATAAAAATAGGCAGCCAGATTTCTTGATATGCAAAAGGATGGTATTCAACTTGATCGATGTAATACATCCCGTGTAGAAATTTCGAAAAGACTCTAGTAAGGCTCCGACAAGTTTTCCCTATTTCTCATCGGATTCAACTGTGGAAAATTAGTGGAAAATTAGGAGCCCCATCAGTTTCGTAACGCTCTTTTTGATCTGAGCCTCACTAGACTATTTAGTAGGGTTCTAAGTGAATCGCTCTTTCACAGCCTAACTACAAAACGAACTTCGTTGCACAGTGGGCCGGAAAATGAGGAAAAGTATCAAAATTCGCACTACACTAGAAAAATGGCGGAATATTTTTTTTTGCGCGAATTGACATTTTGGCACATTACCTTCAATAATTCCTTTATCGTTTTTAGGAGCGTTTAAGTGTACTATAGCTATGAAATGCCCAAAAACTGAAAAAATTATCATTTTCGCAGCGAAAATGATAATTTTTCCATTTGTAAGCGATAATGGTAATTATCGCTTAGCGATAATTAGGCGAAAATGATAATGAATGATAATGAATGATAATGAATGATAATAAAAATAATTGTTTTTCATTGTAAGCGAAAATTTCGCTTACATAGGGCCATAAAAAAGAGGCATATGAGTCTGAAAATTTGTACTCGGGGATTTTTGGGGTCGACGAGTACGAATCTTAAGTCCGATAATTAAATTTTTCTAATTTAAGATGGCGGATTCAAAATGGCGGATCCAAATTTACAAAAAAAGGCATATAGGTCTGAAAACTTTTACTCGTGGGTTTTTGTAATCCCTGAGTACGATTCTAAAGTCAGGAAAATGATGTTTTTAAATTCAAGATGGCGGATTCAAATTTACAAAACAAGGCATATAGCTCTGGAAACTTTTACTCGTGGGTTTTTGGAGTCTCTGAGTACGATTCTGAAGTAAGGAAAATAAAATTTTTAAATGCAAGATGGCGGATTCAAATTTACAAAAAAAGGCATATAACTCTGAAAATTTTTACTCGTGGGTTTTTGGAGTCTCTGAGTACGATTCTGAAGTCAGGAAAATGAAATTTTTAAATTCAAGATGGCGAATTTCAATTTACAAAAAAAAGGAAGTATAGGGTTTTGAAAATTTATACTGGACCGTTTTTGAGGTCGCTAAAAATAGGACTCGGTATGGCAATTCTGACTTCAGATTCAATTTCAGCAGGCCAAAATACTATAGGAAATACTACACTGGTCTAG
>JBAGKK010487823.1:0-16151 GCA_037177015.1 Euceroptres primus
TGCTTTATCTATGAATTATCGACGGTACACCGAAAATACGTCAGATATTTAAATTTTCCGCCATAATTAGTACCTTTTCTAATTTCTTTATTGCTTTTTGATCATGAACAAGAAATTTTTAAAAATATGTTTATTCACTTTATATCAGTAAAATATTGCCGGTATCCTAATACAAAAATTCATATTTTTTTTAACATCGAAATTTATTGCCCTTTAAACATTTTTTGAACTTTTAAGCATATGAGCTTTGTAAACCAAACATGAAACAATGATGTCAGTAATCGCTTTTGCTTCTGAAGCTCCTTAAAATCGAAAATTTTCGGAAAATATGGAAGTGAGCCCGCCTTAGGCAACTATGTCTATGCAGCATAGGGCAACTAAGCCCTTTGCAGTAGACTGAGGTTGTATTATTTAAATAATATATTATTTAATAAAATTTTTGTTTTAATTTGTTTTTCTTACCATCTGTCTTGGTCACAGAACAAGTAGCATGGGAAAAATCAATAAAAACGCTAATACTAACTAGCGCTAGAAATAATGAAGCCTGCATTGTGTGGCTGATTTGAAACTAAAATGAAGACGCATTTTATTACGAGTTTACGAGACAGGAACGGACGTTTAAAAACGATAAAGTCTTAATCAGAATTAAACTTCCTGTTCAAATTCTTTTATCGTGAACAAATTTGCTATCGCGCTTAATAGAACTTCCAAAAAAAACCACAATTATTGAGAATATTAATTCATTGTTTCACTTGACCAAATAATAAATTAAATAAGATAATAATAAGAATGGTATTTTATTTGTGAAAATTATTTTTTAAAATAATTAATCTCTTATGGATTTTTAAATTTAAATACCTATTAATATTTTTGTATTTAAATATTTAAATTCCATTATTATTTTCAATTTTAGAATTTTAGGTATTACTTTTATGAATTACAGAAATTATATTTATTTCAAAAATTAGAATTACAACTTATTTGTCAATAGAGTTTGATTTCATTTTTCTTGATGAAAAGAGAAGATTTATGTTTATTCCTAAATATTTTGTATGTTCTGAATATAGGGGAATTGTGCCTAAAACGGTCACTCCGATAAAATGGTAAATCTTTAATATTTAACTGGTTAGAAGAAATAAACGTCAGTTTTTTGTATGAAAATATTGTGAAATGAAAGTGATTTTAAACATTAAATACGTAAATTTATATAATAAAATGTGATTATAGATACACTTACACTGTTAGAAAAATCTGTAGTAGTTTTTTAAGATGCAAGTATGCGAAGGAAATGTGCAGCACGGGCTAACATCCTGTCAGCAGGTCGGTAATACAGATTGCGCCAATCCATAAAGTCTTTATTTCTTAAATCTTACAAAAATATTATAAATCAAAATGATTGTCCATAATTTCTCTATTTATCCGTTGTTTATAATAAAATAGTGACTTATAGGGGTCAACTTCTTCCAAAAATATCTCCAAATACAAGAATTTTATTACACGTGTAGTACTTTTAGGTTAGGAATTTTAAATCTTTAATGAATTATATACAGTGCACGACTATAGGTATCTCGGATATTTCCATCGCCAGCCTTTCAAATTCTCGAGGGATTCAATTGAAGGGTCGTTGGGCAAAAGGGCGCAAGTGCCAAAAAAGAGTTGCATAACTTTTTTATTTATTAATTTAAAAATAAAACTAAAAACACGTCTCGAGGTATTACTTACATGGTTCTATTGAATCGTGAAAGGAACGCCTAGAAAAAAGCAACCCCAAAAACGCCGGTCCTGACACAGAGAAAGCTGCATAACTTTTTATTTTTGAATTTAAAAAAGAACTAAAAACACGTTTCGAGCTATTATTTACCTCTATTGAATCGCGAAAAAAGGCTGAAAGAAGCAACGACTTAGGAGAAAAAAATGATCAAATATCGATTTCGAGGATATATACTTTTTACGTACAACTAATGCTTTTTTTTTTGTCTCTCAGAAATGAAATTTTGGGCCATAAAGGCACAACAGGCACTACGTGGCTCATGGCAATTACGCCCTTATGCACTGCTTTTCTTCCCCTGACCTACTTCTAAATCGAACTGGACCATAATCTTCTACAGGGACATGAGTCAGGTCAAAACAATTAATTTAAGACAATAAAACGAATTTCCGAAATTTGACACTTACGCCCGTTTGCCCGACGACCCTTAAATTCATTTAGAAAACTTTACAAAAAATAGAGTCTTGTTGAATCGCATATGTTGTGATCTGTTGTGATGATATTTTTAAAAATCTATTACCAACAAATTGGCACATTAAAAAGAGTAAATTTTTTTTTCTATTGTAAAAATTCTCGCGTATCCTATTTTTTTCAATACAAGAGTTATCTATTTAAAATATAATAATTGAACATTTGGATAATTAATTTTCGAAATTTTTTCTTTTAAATTGAGTTTCTGGTTTATTAAAATACAATGAGATTTTTATTATGACAACAAGAATTCTGGGTGTCAATATTTCAACTTTAAGTTGAAATTCTACAATAATATTGATTATCATTCAGTTATTTATCTACTCTAATAAAATATTTATTTTTTAATTTCAGGCATTTCGAGCCTGGCAAGTTGTGGCGAAGTTGATGCACTGCCCGAGTTACCACCACAAGACGAGGAGCGACTTCAACGAGCAGCTCGATTACTGCAGCAGAGATTGGTCTTACGTCAGTGGCTAGCAGGCCATGGCCTCCATAATTATTATCAGAGGTACCTGCGCGACATAATACAAGACACAATAAGACTAGTAATAGTGATACCTTTTTCCTCGATTGATGATTCAACCAGTTCTTGTTTTTATTTACTTCAAAAGGCTCATGCAAATGGAAGTCGTATCTTTGGAAGACGTTTACTGGGTGGAAGACAATGCAGCACGTTCGGCTTTGGGAAAGGATCTTCCAAAGTGGATACAGGCTCGACAGACTTTGCCCACCTCTAAGGAAGATTTGGAGGCCCTTAAAGCTGACCTCTGGAGCTCGGTTGTCAAGAACAGTCAACATCAGGACGCTTGGACTTGGGGTATACTTACTTTTTATTTTTCATCAGTTTTATTGGGAAAGATCTAATAGAAATTGAAAATCAGTTGCTAATTCTTTGTGTTTTCTTATATTTCAGGCGGAATGTTGGTAGTTTCAGTGTCAGTCGCAGGGCTTGTAACCCTCGCAGCGATGACCCAACCAGCCTTAGCTCCGGAGGCTAAACACTCACTTCTGCAATATGTAACTGGGAAATATCTTTTACCCAGCAACTGCAGAGTTCATTTCGAATGGGAAGAACCCCAACTAGTGGGAGAAACAATGACCTTCACAGTTAAAGTAAGAGACTAAAAAATAGATCTTAGAAACAGAATTAAAAAGTACCTGCTATTGCATTCACTTATAGTCTTCAAAATTATTTCTAATAAGAAATGCATTTTGTAATTTCTAGTTCTATCAACGAAATGGTCAACCATATCCGATTTGCGACAAGGACAATCTAATTGTCGAGGTGACTGAAGGAGCACGAAGAGTAGCAACTCTAATAGAATTAGGAGGAACAGATCCTCTTGCTGCAAACACAGCCGTTGTAAAATTCACAGTCCGGCACGCTGGACAATATCGCTTAGCTGTTCTCATCGGTTCCTGCCACGTTCACGGCAGCCCCTTCCTGAAAAGTTTTCTTCCCGGTACTAGCTTTCTTTGCATCCTCTCGTTTTATATATTATTCAGTCTTGAAACTAAGCTTGTGATTCTCAGGAGGGAACCTAAAGTCTTATCTCCTTTCAGGGCCTCCAGATCCAAATAAAACAGTCTTCGTTCGGCAGAGCTCAACTGTCGTCTGCACTGCTGGAGTTCCTCACTCGTTGACAATAGAACCGCGAGACGAATATGACAATCTCTGTATATTTGGCGCCGGAGACAAACCCACGGAAGGATATCATGTAAATATTACACAGGTGGGTATTAATTTATTATCAAGTTATTTTACTGTCAAATTACATATGTGTTGGTAATAAGAGAGTGTGACGATTTGATTTGATAACAGATCGGTAGTGTAGGAGAAGAAGCGACACCAGTGGATTGTAAAATTCAGCTGGACTATGATTCCCCGAATCAGAGGATTCGACTGAAAGTTAGCTTCCCCAAGGGCGGATGTTTTCACGCCACTGTCAGCTTAGGCGGCCTACAACTTCACAACGGAGACTTCTCCATTATAGTCCTTGAAAGTATGCAAAACACTAGAATTTTTAATAACGTAGTTATTTCAACTAGAAACATTTATTTTGGTCATACGGTCATGAAACGACTAAAACGAATTCTGGATGTATGGAATCATTTAATTGGAATCCAGAATTCGTTTTAGTTGTTTCATGACCGTATGACCAAAATAAATGTTTCTAGTTGAAATAATTACGTTATTAAAACAACGGTCGAAGAAAGTATACAGTTGGTTTTAAGGAAACTTCCAAAAATCGAATAAATTGATAGATACTAGAATTTTTGTGGCAATTAAAATAATAATGATGACTCGTAAAGTATAGTAAATAGTGAAATAACTATAGTAAACTTATGCGAGCTATTTATGAAAACACAGGTGCTGTCGCTAGAGCAGTTCACCAGAGCGTAGCTTCCAAGGACTTTGATACATGTTACGCAGCTAAGCTGCTGGGAATGCAGGGCGAACGATTCACGAAACCAAAAAAAGTCTTCTGTTTTATTTCACCCAAGCAACTGACGATCAAAGAATATCTTCTCAAATTCATACCCAAGCGCCTTGTGACATTTAGACTCTGTCCTTCGACGAAGGTATTTCTCTTTTAATATCTTATTGTCTAATTTAATTTAAATTTATTTTAATTCAATTTCTTTAAGGCAATTCAAAACGCAATCTCTTGAAAATCTTTCAGTTTTACTTTGAAAGTTCCAACAATGACTCGTTTACCATCGACGACGGTTGTCAGCCTCCAGTCGAATTGATTTCGCACTATCGCGATATCATCGCTGCCACTTTCACTCTATTTTTATTGAAAAATATCGGAGGAAGTGAGACCTTTGCCGATAAGCAGGACTTTTTCTATCATGAAGTCAGGAAACATCATCAGAAACATTATCACGAAAAGTTATCTATGAAAGTTCAACGAGATAAGCTTCTCGAATCTGTGAGTATGCCTTTTTACTGGAAAATTAACTAAAATTTTCTCTATTCTATTCTATATAATTGCAGTCTATGAAAGCGACGAAAGGCTTTTCTGTGAGCGACTGGTGCAGAAATTTCGAAATCACCTTCCAAGGCGAACAAGGTCAGAAACTTTTGCCCATTGTGCCATATATGGCAGATTCACTTTTTTCGATTTTCTAAAATTTTTTTGTGATAAACTTAAAATTCTGCAAAATAAGTATGTGGATTAGATTGAAGTGGACTATTCCACATCTCGTAAGGGGGCTATAAATTATCTTACACTCAATGGAAACCGAGAAAACGAAAAAAAAATTTTAAAAATTTATTGCAAAGATCGCTCAAAAAATGACCGTAGATTATCCCTGAATTTTTTAAGAATTTTTAGTCAACGGATTTTGGGTGCGGGCCTTAAAGGGTTAATTTATTATTTTTTACTTAGGCGCTCCTAGTCTAAATTCTCAACTCACACAATTAAATTTTTAATAAGATAATTTTGAAACATGTTGAAACATGTCTCGCAGGACACCTTCTGTTTATTATATTAAGAATACTTGTTCTAGGAGTCGATTGGGGAGGAGTTCGTAGAGAATGGTTTGAATTAATCTGTGCATCACTTTTCGATACGGGAAATGGATTATTCGCCTCTTTTGGAGAATCACAACAGGCTCTTGTTCATCCAAACAACAAAAGGCCTCCTCATTTAAAGCTGAAACACTACGAATTCGCTGGTCGGATCGTTGGTAAATGCCTTTACGAATCAGCTCTCGGTGGATCCTATCGTCAACTCGTCAGGGCCAGGTTCACCAGGTCCTTTCTCGCCCAGATTATCGGCCTCAGAGTTCATTATAAGTATTTTGAACAAGACGACCCCGATTTGTACCTGAGCAAAGTAAAATACATCCTGGAGAACGATGTCGAGGAGATGGAACTCTATTTCGTCGAGGAGGAGTATGAAAAGGATGGCCAATTATTGAAGGTCGCCGAATTGATTCCTGGAGGCAGTAAAGTTCGAGTCACTAATGAAACGAAACTTCGTTACCTAGATGCTTTGGCTCAACACAGACTCGCCAGTTCCATTCGAAATGAAATTGATCATTTCTTAAGAGGTCTAAACGAACTTATTCCTGATAATCTGCTTGGGATTTTTGATGAAAATGAACTGGAGGTGATGAGGAATTTTGATCCCCAGATTTGCTTCGAGAAATATTATAATATAACTGATTAACCGGTCACGAGTATCAGACCGCTTAACTCACATCTTATCGGAAAAGAATTCTTGTCTTTTATATTTAGTAACTCGGGAAGGGAACGCGACTGTAGCTTTTGGCAAAAAGCATTGAAAAGATTAAGAAATTTCTCGTCGAAAGAGCCATATGGGAATAACTTTGGAATATTTTTAGTCAAGATAGAATTTAAGAAAACTAGAAGGAAATATGTAATGTGCTAGGTGACAAATTTTCGACTTTTTTTCAATTCCTGGAAAAATAAAGAAAAGATTTAGGAGAATCTTGAAAAAATTCATAGTGGTACTTTAAAGTATAAACTTCAAAATGAAACCTAGAAACTCCAAATATCTTTACTAATCGTCTAGTAATAAATAAAAATGTGCCACCATATTTTTATTTTCGCGAGACTCCATGAACATGTAGTGAATGCGAGCAAAGGCTTGATTGTCGAACTTAAAGCAGGACCTGCTTGTAAATAAAAAAATTTTGGGAACAAGGGGCACCTTTTTTATTTCTCGCTATGGCTTGAAAATCTAATTAAATTACAATTAAAACTAATAAATAATTAATTGTACTTTAATTAGATTTCGAAGTCATAGCGAGAAATAAAAAAGGTGCCTCTTGTTCTCAAAATTTTTTTATGTACAAGACAGTTCTGCTTCAAATTCTAAACACGCGACGATCAAGCCTTTGCTCACATTCACTGCAGGTTCATGGAGTCTCATGAAAATAAAAATATGATGGCACATTTGAATTTATTACTAGATGATTAGTAAAGAATTTTGGAGTTCCTAGGTTTCATTTTGAAGCTTATACTTTAAAGTACCGCTATGAATTTTTTCCAAACTCTCCTAAATATTTTCTACATTTTTCCAGGAATTGAGAAAAGGGTCGAAAATTGGTCACCTAGCATATTATTTCCTTCTAGTTTTCTTAAACTCTATCTTGACTAAGAATATTCCAAAGTTATTCACATATGGCTCTTTCGACGCGAAAGTCGCGTTTCCTTCCCGAGTTATTAAATGTAAAAGACAAGAATTCTTTTCCGATGAGATGCGAGTGAAGTGGTCTGATACTCGTGACCAGTACCGTAATTTGATTTAATAATCTTATTTTTTAGTTGTTGCTCTGTGGAACTGGAGAATACAGTGTGGCAGATTTGCGAGCTCATCATATAGCCAATGGCAGTTCACCAGAGTTCCTAAGAGTACTCGATTGGTTTTGGACAGCGGTGAGCAATTTCACACAAGAGGAGATGGCCAGATTACTGCAATTCACGACTGGCTGTTCGCAATTGCCTCCTGGTGGATTCCACCAGCTGAGTCCACGCTTTCAAATCACGGCTGCACCGACTTTTGCTAATCTTCCTACTGCACACACCTGGTAACAATCTGAAATTTTCTTTCTAGATAAATAATTATAAATTAGGAATTCTAATCAAAAGAAATTGACAATTAGGAAAAACAAACTAAATTAAGAAATTAGAAATAAAGATATCACATTTCTTTGATTTCTTAGCTTCAATCAGCTTTGCTTGCCTGACTACGAGTGCTACGACCACTTCGAAAAGGCACTTCTTCTCGCAATCAGCGAGGGAACCGAAGGCTTCGGAATGATCTAAAAGAAACTTCAAAATTAGGTCCTAACATTCCTCTAGTCTACATTCTAAACTAGCTCAATTTTTAAAAGCATCGTTATTTTACGCTCAACGTACACTTACAGGGTTGCACGTGTGAATACGAAAACAAAACCTCGTCATTTTCTACAGCATTGCTTTAATTTCACTAATATTTATCTCTTTAAGTATAATATTATTTGAATCTGATTTCTAATTAACTTTTTTTAATAATCCTTCAATTAGATTTAAGATTGAATCGAAAACTATTTTTAATTTAAGAGTTTAAAAAATGAATTAGAAATCATAAAAGATATTTCTGTTTATTAAAAATCAAATCTGAATATTTCGCACGTACGTCTCTATAAGCGCACAAGATTTATTCTTGAGGTCTATTTAAGGGTCTAGTCACTCGTTTTCGATGAAATCGACAACATCGTTGTAGAAAAAAAAGATTCAATCACCCGAGTCAAGTATTTATAGCCAAGATTCGTGTGAGCGAATTTCTTAAATAGTAATCTCTTCGAGAATAAAGTTTTACAAAAAATAAAATAAAATAAAACAAAATAATATTATTTAAATGAATGGAATATTATGATTGAGTTAGAACGATAGCTAGTGTAAGATTTTAATTTGAGAAATTTAGATTCGTGATATGAATTATTGACTGATTGTTGGCTTTGTAACTGATGTTTTCAGTATTACGAATTTCTTAATTTCGAGATTCTGTTTTTAATTTTTAACAAGAAGGCCAGTATGGTGTCCTTAATAAAATACGCTTGACTCTAAACTTATTCTCGTTGTAACGCGTTCTACTACGTATGCACTTTTTATATATTTTTTTACGTTTCCCCTCTTCGCTCACAAACTTGAAAACAGAATTAAGTCAAAATCATGATGTAGAATATTTTATAGATTGCTTAGGTCTTGTATAAAGTATTTATTAACTAGAGAAGGTTGAATAGAGTTTAAAGAAAAAATTATTCTTTCAATTAAGTGCATTTTCCAGTGCATTTAAAAGAAAACAGCTTAGGAAACTAAAGTGCCATTTAGAGAAAATAATCCTCTTATCGCAAAAGTACTTTTTCTGTGTTTATTTGCTTCTAGTTATTTACTGTGTACACAGACTTTTTTATGTAACCTTTCCTCTTTATACATTTTCAGATTAGTTTTTGATATCCAATGTTTTCAGTTAAGGTTCAGAAAATTGTTTTGAATTTACAGTTGTCAAGGACAAATGGCAAGAGAAAAATGTATATAAGTTTTCACGTACTTAAAAATGCAATAATACTGATCAACATCACGTGTGGAAAAAGTGTTTTTGAATTGAAATTTTCTCCTAAAAGAAGTTTCAGAAATCTTGAAAAATAAAAGAATTGGAAATAATGATTCAGGATTTTTTTTAGATCTGAGAGATTGTGAAGAATTTTTTTCCCTGAATGATGATAAGTCAAAGTTTTTTCTGAGAAACATATTTCCATTTATTTCACAGTGAAAACTTGAAAACTCACTGAAAGTCGTTAATCGATTTCGATCACAATCATAATAGTATAGGGTATATTCGTACGTTTCTAGCGAACAAGCGTCTGATGCGGTAGCTTATTTTTTTTAAGTTACTAAAATGAAGATGTAAAAATACATAGATTGAAAACGACGATTTTGTACATTTATTCTACAAAAGTCCAACATCCAGATTTAAATTTCTTTGATAAGATACAATAATTAAAAAAAAGCAAATACTTAAAAAATATTTCTCGATTCACTTTATCATAAATTATGCAAATATATTATAAAAATAATTGGCGCTTTGTGCTTAGTAATTTTTGTGGCTCTTATTGCCAATGGGTTCCTCTTTTTATTATTTGGCTCTTTTTCCCTGACATTCTCATTTTCTTTTCTTTTCTTTTTTTTTTTTTTTTTTTTTCATTTACCGCTGCTAGAAGGGAAAATCAAAATAGTTTCTGCTCTTTGACGCGATTAGACTGCTCGCTGGTTCATCCTAAATTGCTCACCGAAGCTTTAGAAGATTCTGAAATGGAAATTAGTTTAAAATTTATCTATAGGTAACTCGACTAAACTTTCTTTTCATATATTTTTAAAAATGTCTAATTTAGAATTATGGACTCGTATAAACTTTATTTAATTTTTTTTCTTACCAAAATTGCTAAACCATTTGAGTTCCAGAATGAGAGAGGAAAGACAAGGTTCGTAAAATCGCACGAGGAGCGCGAACAACACTTCCGGCAATTTGCAAAACTCGACTACTCCATCCTCCTTCCTGAGACTGGCGAATTAGACGTTCTCGTAATTCGTTTAGTTCAGATCTGGTAATTGTAATTATAATTTTTAGGATTTATGTTTTTAATTTTTTTAAATTAGTTTTCAGTTTTTCGACTCACATTTGAGAGTTGTATGCAGTTTCAACTCGTCTTAGAGCAGCTTCGCGATTTGAAAGTTGACTTTCGAGACTCGTTGCTCGCAAACTCAGCGTTCTTTCTGCATCTTTGGTGAATTTCAATTGCTCTTCTAATTTTTCAGTTTCCCCTTCTTTTGCCTTCAATTCCCTAAAGCAAAACAATTTTAAGTAATTAATAACAGTGAGAATATAATATTAATAATAATATAGAACAAGGGCCGTCCAAATACCACTTGGACATTTTTGCTATAGTCTGATATACTCGTGTCTTCCTCAGTTGCTTGGTGTAGATGGAGATATGAGTGTATCACATATATATACATATATAATATAATATCTACATATATAATATAATATATAATAATATATATTACACTACATATATCAAAATGTCCACGTGGTATATGAATTATTCAAACGAGTAATTACTTCCAAAAGGAAGCTTGAGATAATAGTTTAGAAATAAAAATATAATTTTAAAAATCCAATAGCTATTATCTCATATAAGAATGTAAAAAATAGTTTTATTTTGAAAATTCAAAATTACTTTGAAAACATCTGCGCCTTTTCTTGTGCGGACGCGACCAAAGTGATCTGAGCAATGAGTTTAAGTTTTAACTCTTCATTCTCTGACTCCGCCTTCTCAGCCCTCAATCCTCGTTCATTTGCCAAAGCTTCACTCGCTGTTGTCTAAATAAATTACACTCGACTTGTACAAACAAATATTAAATACTTTTGCACCTAAATTTTATCATCAAATGCAAAATGAAAAAGAAATTTTTATTGAACTATTATGGAATATAAGATGAAATTGAAGATTAATTTTTCAATTGAAATTAATTGAAAAGTAATGAAAGCTCCAGAGTACAGAGGGAGTATAGGTTCAACGATATACATAAGGGTTGAAGATTTGTTTGCATATTGATTGTTGTCGCACGAGTAAATAAATAATGAAGAAATCAATTTTATAATTCAACAATTGCGGTATATGTAATGGGTATAAGGTAGTATTGATCCCTTTCTAGGTACAGAGGAACTGTTATGTGACATTGAGTCATCACAGCGAAAAGCTAGAGAGTGACTCACCCCTTAAGTATGCCCTCAGTACATTGACTTACTTCTCCCTCCAGCAAGAGACAACACCGCGAAAATCAAAGATCAGAGTCCTGCATTAATTACAATTATTTTCAACCAAACTTTAAATTACATCTAAACTTAAACTGAGTATAAAATAATTCTTCTAATATGCATAATATGCATAATATTCTTCTAACCCATCACTTGGGAGAGAAAAATATTTTACCCCTCCCAGTAAAGATTGTTTCCGTAGAATAAAAAATAATTATGTAATTTCTCTTGACGTTTGATAATTTTTGTAAAATTGAATTGTCGATTGAAATTTTTAAGATTTCTTTTTCTTCGAAAGAATTGCCTATTGAAGTGAATTTATGTACGGATTGATGAATCTGACATTTGAGGATTGAACAATTCCAGAATTCTGTTTTCACAGTTTCCATTATTTTGGTGATCGCAAGGGTGGAAAGGTGAATCATCAAATTCCTGGAATCACCAAGGCATCCATGCGCAGAAAACACCCCCTCGAGAACTTTACTGTCTACTTCATTTACGCTAGTATGAGTCACTCTCTAAGGATCAATTTTAACGATGAATATATTACCTACATGAAGCCACTTTTCGAATCTAACTCGTGAGTAATCAAAACCGGGTCAAAGGCGTTATTCAGACAGTTATATTATATCAACATTTTAAGATCGTATCAAAATCAATGGAAATAATTCTAATATAGTGTTAAAATACATTTAAAACCATGAATTTGGATATAAAATACTCTTACAACGACAAAATTCTAAAAACCTTGGAAATATATTTATTTGCTCAATAATGAATAAATAGTGGATAAAATTTTTATTTTAAAAAGTAATCCCGGGAACGGGATTAAATTTGGAGAATGCTTGATACCTTTTCTAATAAAATCTTCTTATCTTCTCTCAATTTCAATAACTTTTCCCTATCACGAGAAATTTGACCATCTAGTGCTTCCAATTGACTTTCGGCGCTAAGCAATTGGTTTCGTAAATTTTCTGCTCCAACTGATTTCTCCTCTGAAGATTCCTTTAAAGATTGAACTTGACTTTCAAGATTTTCTTTCTCCTATAATAAAATTGAAGTAATTTAATTTGGAATTTATTTCTATTCATATACCTACATATACTTTATGAAAGAAAAATGATTTTATTCTGTTAAAATCTCTATTAAATCTTTATTAAATTTCTATTAAAAATTGCTGTAAGGTTTAAATAAAACTGTAAACTGTTAAATCTTATTAATTTCTTATTTACCTGATATAATTTTCTAATGATTTGATTTTTTTACCACTTTGAGTGCTTCTCTCTCTTGAACAACTTCATTTAATTGCATTTTCACATGGTTTGTTTCAGCAGTTAGTCTTCCAACACGACCTTTTTCGGTTTCGAGTAATCTACGAAGGACGGCAATTTGGATATGGAGATGATCCACCTGCTGGTTTAACTGCTGTATTGTTTCCTGGAGTTGGGCAACTTCCTCTCGCCTCCTTCGCCAGGCGTTTTTAACCAAAACATGGCAAACTAAATCAGCGGCCTTGTTTTCCTTAACTAGTTGACAATCAAATCCTCCTGGTAATCTACTCAACCATATTTCTGATTCAGTTCCAGTTCCTGATGTTACTCCGTCTCCCAATGCTTCCACTTTTCGTTCTTCCATCTCCTCTCGACGAATCGAATTAGAATTATTGCCCTCTAATCTGTAAAAACAATTCAAATTTTTTTTTTCTTTAAATTTAAATTGTAATTATTTAAATTATTTATTTTTTATTACTGGGGCGTTTGGCGTAACATTTGGAAGCAGCTTTATAAATGCAAAAGATTTTGCAAATTTTTTTTTCAAAATAGATCTAGATACCTGCTTACTAAGTTGAAACTAAACTGAATTTAATCGATTTTAAATCGCTGTTTCTTTTTTCCTTTAAAAATTCGTCATTTGCGGAGAACTTTGGAAGATGGAAAATCAAATTTTAATTTAAAAGAACTTAAGGTTCGCATCAGTCTAATAATATTGGTAAAGAGTCAGTCTCAGAGTACCTAAGATCGCCGAATTCCGGATCATTGATAACCGGCGATAAGTCAATCATGGAAATGCTTTTTTTACATCGAGAAGTGATGGGAACTCGGGAACCCGGTGAACATTTTAAATTTTCCGAAGAGTTTTTCGCAGTGCTGATCTTTGGAAAACTAATCGTTGGAATCGACGAGGATCCTGGCAGTTTGAAAGGACTTTTAGCTGGTCGGCAATAGGGCCTTTTTTGACATCTTACTGGCAATTGGGAATATTGCAATCTGCGTTTGACACATTGGATAGCATTTTTCTCTGCAGAGTGAGACGGAGTTAAATCTTCTTTGCACTTTGTTAGGCAAGAATGCAGTCTTATTGTATTCGTTTTTGATGCGGTCGACGTTTCTGGCATTGCGAAGCAATTGTGAATAAAATTCTTGTATATGGACGATAGAAATTGTTTGGATATTCTAAATGTAATAAATGACGGATATAACAAAAGACGGTTTCAAAAACGTCTTTTACACAAAAAAAACGAATAACTTTATTAATTCAATAAAATAATATTTGAATAAATGTAGATAATTTCACAAAATAATAAAGATAATAAAAAATCCATTGAAAAATTTCATCTCTCTTTGAAATTAATAAAAATTGAACAAAGCATTATTTGAATTACTTTAAGTCATTTAGGTAAAAAAGACCAATTTATATTCCTGGCTACATGAAAATTATAATTAGAGTGTAAAAAATAAATACTAAAGTTATTTATAATTATTTAATTTATTTTTTATTGATGTTTATTCGAATAATAATAATTAATCTTAATTAATTATATTTCTCTGAAAAATATTTGAATATTTTCTTTGGATTCATGGTAAGGACTAGCCAATTATAAAGAGCTCTGATAATGAGATATCCAGAGCGTGCTTGATAATATCAGTAAAGGAGTGATGGAGGGTTAGGGAGGGGTAGAGAAAGAGAGGGAGAGGGGTGGGGAGAGTTTAATTTAAAAATAGAAACATCGCTCACTTTATTGTTCTCTGCATTTGATGCATTCATTCCCAACTCAGCGCACCTCGAATTTTCAACTTTTACCGATCCTCTTGAAACTTGGCTATTTTGTAGCCCCATATGTCCGAACTTTTGAGGTAAAACCACTCACCACCATAATGCATGGTTATCAGGATATCGGTCATGGTAGTTTCACCATTTTCATACACAGTAGAGCATTTTTTAAACGCATAATATGTAAATTAAACCGCAAGTTAACTTTATATTTAGCGGTTTAGAAAAGTATTTTAATCATTCTTATGGCAGTAATAATAATTTTCTAGATAATTATTATTTTAATCCGTATTTCTCAATTAGAAAACTTTATTTCAATGGTTCTCCCAGAAATTTTAAAATGTAGTTTTTTTTATTACACTTTTTTACCCTCGAAGGAAAAGATGAACAAATCCGTCATTACTGAAATATTAAATAAAATAATTATTTTATTTAAAAAATAATTAAACAGAACTATATGAACATCTTCTGTTTCTATCTAACGTCATATGGCGCGACAAGTGTTTTCAACTTCATTCAAAACAGATAGAGTCTCTGCCGCTTGAGTGGAGAATATATTTTCTCGAAATATTTTTGAATTTTCACCTAGTCTCTTTCACAGTACTAGATTTTAAATAAACACTACAAATACTAATCTATTTATTATAATGACAATATATAAATATCAGATTATAATGATTAGATTAGTATATCGTAGTGTTTATTTAAAATTTAGAAGTGTGAAAGAGAGTAGGCGAAAATTCAAAAATATTTCGAGAAAATATATCCTCTATACTTTAGAGATGAAAGTTGAAGTTTGAATGAAGTTGAAAACACTTGACGCGCAGTGGCGTTAGATATAAACGGACGATGTTCACAATTCTGTTTAGGATTTGTCCATTTTTTCCCTCGAAGGGTAAAAGAGTATAAAAAAACTACATTTTTACATTAATTTGGTTTAATTTGATAATGGCTCATGGGAGAACTATATTGAAATAAAGTTTTCTAATTGAGAAATACGAAATAAAATAATAAATTATCTAAAAAATGATTATTACTGTCATAAAGCTTATTAAAATACCTTTCTATAAACCACTAAACATAAAGTTAATTTGGTTTAGTTTACATAGAATAATATGCGAATTAAAAATGCTCTGCACATGGAAATGGTGAAACTACCAAAACCGATATCTCGATACAGTCGGACTTGTACCATTTCAAAATTTCGGGGGGAGTATTAAAATGATACAGGTCGCTCGGAGGGGAAATTGAAGTTGCACAATAGGCATTTGCGCATACACGTATGCACAAATGCGTACGTGTAAACTATCTGCGCAAACGCGCGCCTTCTCGAGAGGAGGGGCAAACGATCAAGACTGGCTGCGGGGAACTTGAAATGGTACAGGTCCGACAGCAACCTTGCATTATGGTGGTGAGTGGTTTTGTCTTAAAAGTTCGGAAATATAGGGCTACAAAATAGCCAAGTTTGAAGAGGATCGGTAAAGGTTGAAAATTCGAGGTGCGCTGAGTTGGGAAAG
>JBAGKK010487834.1:0-16148 GCA_037177015.1 Euceroptres primus
TGAGAAAGACTTCTCTAAGAGAAGATTGTTGTAATACAGTATGTTCTTGGAATAATGTAACAGATTTGTTCGTTACTGTGCAGATTTAACTTAAAAACTGAGGTAATGTCATAGAATTTTCAGTTATATGAATAATCTGGCTCTGTTTTTGGAATCAGCAGCTTGAATCCCGTAAAAAAACACGTTTTTCCATCATATACTCCAAAATACGGGTTTTTGAGGTTATGTCGAAAACCAATCGTGAAAGGTGCTATTTTGACCTCAGATTCGGATTCAGTGTCTCAAAATATATAGAAATACAAGTGTCTCGTCAAAAGTACCAGACTTTTTTTTGTGTGGCTGTGTAATTAGTAATATTTCACTAATTCAGATTTAGAGAGAAACTTAAAATAAAAAACAATCACAAAAACATAATTAAGTTTTGTGTAAAATTCGCAAACCTAAACAACTAATTATGTTGGCTCTACTTCCGGCAGACAACATTGTTGAAACATTCAACTAAATAAGAAAAAACACATCAGTGTATCAGATATTCAAATATCTGAGATACTTTGCAAGACACTGGCCTAATGAAGTAAAAGCAGAAACCATTAGTGTCTTTCAGGAACCACATCGGCTGATGCGAACAAGTGAAGTAGACTTTGCTTTCTTTTCAAGAAGAGTAAAAGGAAAATGTTTGCCCGCAGTTGGGATTTTTTCAGTAAGTTAAGAAATAATAAAAGTTGAATAGGATTAAAAGAATACTGTATCAATTTATGAGTCTATGTCAAAATGTTCTGAAAATAAAGTTTTTAAAATAATACAAGAATAAAATACTTGCAGGGTTTAGAAAAAGTCTTTTTTTAATTATTTGCCCAAATTTAACAACTTTTTGTAATGATCCTTATATTTTGAAAGTAAACCATTTCAACTTGTAAAAAGAAGCGCTAATAGAACTTCAACAGCAGTCTCATAAATTAATAACGAGGACAAAGAAAAAAGCTGACAAAAAGTCATAGAGCGCAATGTATTCAATGATGACGTCGACATAAAGAACAATTGGAAAAGTCTGAAATTAAAAGATCTCGACTTATACGAATTTGTCACTTGTATGTCCTTACATGAGACTGTTAATGATCTGTGCTTGAGATTGAAGCGCCAATGCAAAGCTAATCAAGATGATCAACGTAAGTTCAGTAAAATAAAATATTTGTGTCAAAAGAAAGTATAAAAACAATGAATCAGAAAGTCATTGTAAAACTAAAAACTAAAATGGGTTTAGCATAGCCGATAAAAACTCGTTCTTTTCTTCACCTTCATTTTTGTTATGAAGAATCAAAATGTACACTCATCACTGAATCGAGAGCAGGGCTCGGGGGTAGAGTGTTCTCGATCCAATGCTATTCGAGCGAGCAGTCTTCAGGACCGCGTATATAGACTCTGAACGTACAAAAGTAAATGTGCAGAGAGTCGTGATATAAACAACGTCTGGCGGATCTGACTGCCCGAGCGATGGAGCCGTTGCGGGACGCTCAGGGGCTGAGGACAGAATCAGTGAAGCGTGAACGATGCACTTGATCTATAAGCTCTCGATCCAGTGATCAGTGTACTTATTTCTTTAAAGTTTTTTTAGCTTCGTATGAGCTGGAAAACATAGTATTTACATACACCATTTTTCAAATCATAATTTTTTTCATTTTTTTTTGCTCTAATTACTTTGCGTAATATGGCTGAAAATTCGGATACTGAGGAAGCTTAAGCCGAGTTTGAAAACGAGAGCAATATGTATTTTCTGCAAGTGGCAGATGACAACGTTCGTTTGGAAGAAAGCTTTCGTACTGTCGAAGATATTTTTGCAACAGAGGATGATGAAGACCTCAGGTTCGAGGAAGTTAAAGCTGCCCTATATTTTCCTCAAGTGTCAGACGACAACATGAGTTTAGAAGAATGCTTTCAAACTGTCAAAGACATTTTAGAAACGGAAGATTCAGACTTCAAGACTTAAAGATTTTTCTGCACAGGAATCCATTTTCGGTCAAAAACATTCAACATAACTTCAAATTGTTCGTACCATTGAGTTTTCATCAAGACTTGATGATCTCTCTGTAGAAAAGCCGATTTCTCGCCAAAAACACTCAACATAACCTCAAATTGTTGGTGCTATTGAGTTCTAATCAAAACTTGACGATTTTTCTGTATTTCTTTCCAAAAACACTCAACATAACCTCAAATTATTGGTACTATTTAGTTTCCACACGATTATTACAAAGTCACACCGAGAGAACATACTTACTTTTTTCGTATAATCTCGTCTCAAGCTACGTTAGTTTGGGTAATTCATACTATGACAGTTTACATTCATACTAAATAAGTATGGATGTATACTGTCATGGCATGAATTACCCAAAATAACATAGCGTGAGACGAGATTATACGAGAAAAGTAAGTATATTCTCTCGGTGCATAAATCTTATTACTCTTATTTTAATATTTTCAACACGTATCTTATCATATTTTAAAGGCAATCTGCTTTTCATTTACAGAATAATAATTTATACGCCTTGAATTTACGTGCTCAGGCCCCCCACGGACACCCTATTTCAGTCTAAAGCTCCAATTCACACTTCAGAAACCGAACTCTCAACTTCCCTGTATATTTTATTTGTAGTAGCCTGGTCAATGTAGATGTGTCGAATTGTCCCTGACCTGGTCTTTTTGTGATCATGCAATTTCCATGAGACTTACTTTTTGAAAGTTCACGAGATCGCTAAATTTGAAATACACCTCAACATACAAAAATTCAAAATCGCGAATTCAATTCGGCTGTTCGAATTTGGAAAAATTTTTAACATTGGTTTAGAATAAGATTTTTACCTTCTTTTAGAAGGCGGTAAAGTTTAACACACGATGCCGGCGAAAGCGACTCCCCACTTCTTCAAATTCCCACGCGATTGTATTGTTCCCACGTGGAGGCATCCGGGCTCGAGGCGCTTTTGCCGACAGAGGATTACACATTATAATAGAATATTAAATTAAATTTGTTTGCATGGTTTTGGTAGTTATAAATACATAACAACTCTTTCTAAAGTTATGATCGTAACAGACAGACCTACAAACACACATCAATTCCAAAACCTATTTTCCGACTTCAGGGGGTCCCAAAAAGTAAAAATCAACTAAAAACGATGGTGAGGAGGGATTAAGCTTTACACGAGTATAATATATTGATTCAGAATCATTTGATGAGAATGTAAAAGTCGAAGCTTTATACTTGACAGAGAAGTGGAAACAATTAAAATTACCAAACCTCTAATGAATTATTTTTTGTTCCAGGTGAGATGAAAACACCGAAACTTCCACTGAGAATTCCACACTTGAGACATCATCGAGTATCTCAGAGAGGCCCATACTTTGAAAACGTGGAAGGACAGGAGATCAATAGTTCCCAAAATATGGCACATTTGGGAAATACTGCCTTACTTGACTGTCGCGTAGTTATGCTCTCTGATAGGACGGTATGATTTCTTTTATTTTAGATTAATAGGAACGATTGAAGTTATGCATAAAGTTACGATTTTTAGGTAATGTGGATACGTCAGAGTCCTGAAAGGACTTTTCTGCTGACCATGGGAAAGAGCACACACACAGCAGATCCACGATACAGTGTGCAATTTAAATATCCAAATAATTGGAGACTAGCAATTTCTTCAGTTCAAAAGGAAGATCGAGGTCTCTATGTCTGTCAAGTTAACACCCATCCTCCTAGGATGCTAATAACGAACGTAACAATACTGGGTAAATACGATTATTTTTAGTTACTTTAAAACTTTCAGGCACCGCATGCCTCAATAGCTTTTTCCAAAGTTAACAGATATGGTAAAAAGGGAGTAGAAAAAGCAGTCGTTCCTGGAAATAATGATGGAGCAATTTTCCCAAGTCCGTAAATTATTATTCTTTATTTATATTTATTAGTTTATTATTTTTTTATATTAGGAATCTTGCGTGTTTTAATATTTCTGAAGTTGAAATTTCAATAAAATATTTTCATCAAAGTTTTCCTCGTTCAGTTTCATAAATAAAGAAGTAATTTTCGAGATTGCATCCAAGTACATTCGCACTATGACCACACTCGTGGAAGATGTACCGATATCCATCCGGTTTGACTTAAAACTTTGCTTAATCATTCGTTTCTGCAAACTCGTGAAATTTCGCTATCCACCACCGGAATCTGTAAAAGTTTGTGTTAATCTGCTTAAGTTGAAAAACTTTTCGCAAACACACGAATCAGTTCCTTATTTTAAGGAGTTTGGACTAGAACGTCTAACAATATTCTGGAATCTGACTTACATCGTTAGTATTAAGTTGTAATAGAGAATTCAAGTACTTATTTCAAAAATAGATTCAGATTAGATTTCCACACGGGTAGTAATTATGGCCATACAGTTTGCAGTTAACTAGAGTTCAAGTTAATAATTATTATCAGCTTTCCTATCCATATTTGCTTTTTAAAAGCTGCATTCTTAATTGTACTCTTTTAAGAAATTTATAGGTTTCGCGCATCCTGCACTACAAATATTGCTGTCGCATGGTCGCTTTGGAATAATCCCTATTAAGAAGTAATAATATTTTTTTATTTCCATATACAAGCTGTTTTTCAATTATTAGTAACGATCTTCGCCGCGAAGATATTGTATTGAGAATGTTCCATCAATTCAAGCTTCAATGCATTCATTCTCTGTATACAAGCACGATCCATCATTCACTGAATGCAAATTCTATTCCTGCTTTCAAGTAAAATGAGCGTTGAGCAATGAAGCAAAAGTAATTAATTGCTCTCGACGAAACGAAGTATCATCAGATATCAATAATTACATTCAAGCGAATTAATTCAAACGATGTCTAGAAACTTTTCTTTCATTTTAATTTTATTTTGACGAAAGTCTCTTACTTCGAAATTTCTTTAATAATTTTGTATTCGCTTCTTAAGAAAATTACATAAGATTCAGTTATTAAGTGGTCTCTATGAGTCGAAATATACAGGTATTAAAGCGAAGTCTGTTTTATTTTGTTTTTTTAGAACTGCTTCAAAAATGCAGCTGAAGACTCAGCCTCTTTTCAAAGTACTATAAAGCGAATTATTTTTATCTACTTTTCTTTCCTCCGCTATCTTTCTCCACCTTTCTCTACTGCTTTTGATCGTAAAATTCAATACACTCGAAGTTAGGATTTTCCTTGCAAATAAAACCGTGTTTCTATTCAAGCTAAGAGTTATCAAAAGACGAGAAATAAAAAGAAATAAACAGATTTGCGTCAGTTTTCTGTTATCTGCTACTTCCATATTTAAATGCACTTTATTTTTACAGCTCCCGACATTAGAATTATGGACGACTCCAATCACGAGCTGCGAGATCGCTATTATAAAACTGGAAGTGGTATTGAGCTCGTATGCATCGCTCGGTCTTCTCGACCTGGATCGAGAGTGCCACATCCGTCGTGGAAGAAAAATGGAGTTGCGTTACCGGATCACGTTAGCATCCGTCACAATAACGGGTAAGTATCCATTCTTGTAAATTATATAATTTTACTATTTTAGTCATATGCATATTATTTATACTTCTTGACTACCAATAATGAATTAACTAACAAAAATGTTATGTCAAACAAGCGTCGTTTTGAGCCAAAAATTAAAAAGTTAAGACATGAATGTTTCAAGCATGTATTTATATAATTCGAATCAAGTATAAAAAATCAGCAATTATTTTTTATAATCCTGTAAAACATATAATCCTAAGGAAATACTTAATTTCAAAAAGTCATCAAACATTTTTTAAGAAATATTATCGAAAAATTTAATTCACTTCGGTGTCGAAGGCATAAATCGGCTGCTTCTTAGATACTTTCTCGTGGTGAAAATGGTGCAACTCCGGAGGCGATACTGAGATTGAACGCATTCTTGAGCTTCACTGAGGAAAGAAAAGATTTTACGATATTTTGCTTGTCGACAAGATTCATGGAATACAACGTTTAGCTTTTACAAGCCTTTGTATTCAGAGACGAGCTCCGACTTTCACATAAAAACTGCATAAAAATTAAAAATTTTAGGTGATAGCAAAATATAAACAACAGTTTAGTTTTGTTTGATATTTGCAGGTCCGACAACGAATTGGTAACGAGATTGCACATCGAACTGGCGAAAAAGACTGATAGTGGAGAGTACTCGTGCTCGATCGGCCAATTCAGCACGATAGTAGTCAACATTCATGTTCTCAATGGTAATACAGTTTCTTTCTGTTAGAAATAATTAAAGTCGTCAAATAGCTGGCAATTCATCAGCTTCATCACTATACAGATTTTGATGAATTTCAACCAATATGAATACCGTAAATAAATAATAAATAATACAGTCGTCTGATTAAAGTTCCTTCTGATCGGTTCAGCAATTTATTAGAACGAAATCTGATCACTAACGTGACGGAGAGTTTTCAACTCTGTCTAATCTGAAATTACAAACTAGAAATGTTCGTGAAAGAGACGGATATAGATGTTGCAAACATGATGTTTTTTCACTTTCACAAGATACATAGTTGACGTTATTGTAAATCTCTAGGAAAATATTTTGAACGTGGATTAATTAGCGAATGAGGCCAAACGAAATTCGTAATTACTTAACGCAAAAAAAAATATCAGTAGTCGACGAACACTTTGACTGTCCCGAAGAAAACTGTCTTAATAAAGATTTCCGAATACAGAGTGTATCAACTATATTCTACTTCGCTGGAGTGTCGTATCTCTGTGTATTCGTAAATGGAGATACGACACTCTAGCGAAGTAGAATATAGTTGATACACTCTGTAATCGGAAATCTTTGTTAAGACAATTTTCTTCGGGACAGTCGATTTATGCGATCAAATCTAGACGAGCATCCAGTTGTATATGGTGTGACAATAAAGTTTCGAAAATAAATTGTTTTAAAAATATACTTAAAATATTATTCAGAAGTAAGGCCATTGTCTTCAAAGTCTTGGGACTTCACTTACACACAGAAGTGCATCAACGTTTAAGGTTTTTCTTATAGTTATTCGTCTGCCGTTTCATACGAAATCACGCCAGTGATAAATATTTTCTTGAGTACGATCTGTCGAAGGGAGGCTTAAACGTTCAGCATCTTCTACCGATCTTTTCTCCCTTTCTAAATTATTTTGCTCAGTCGAAAACTCATGGTTTGGACATTATAAGATCTCCGTAAACTTTTTTTATCTTTTCCAAAATGTCTGTTAACGATTCATCTCTATTCGCCGAAAATTTAATCCTTTAGAGCCGTACTGTCCATATATGGTTAGTTCAAAAAATTCATATTTTTTGTAATAGTTCTACTAATTTTAAAAGAAAATATTCTGAAAAATTAACAGACATCACTGAGTCCTAAGAAAGGGTTTCCGAAAAGAAATTCATTAAAACATTAATTTATTTAGCTGTAAAAATTCAAAAAATTAATTTTTCAATAGTTGCATTTTTCAACAATGTACATGCGTGAAAACATATACCAGTGGAAAAAAATTATTTTCTTCGCGTAAAAAGAGGTGCCGGTCTTAAAGGGTTAATGATGATTCTTTGATCTTTTTTAAGTTCCATTTTCCGCGTCACGACAGACATACAGCACTCGAGAAGAATTCTATGCGATGGTAGGCTACAACGCACTTTATTGTTATCAAGTTGCAAGAAATTAAATTATTCTCGCCATTTTATTGTCATACCTCGTATATATGGGCGATTCCACGTCAAATCGCACAGAAACAATGTCCTGCCATTTGTTTGTCGTCTTACTTGGGAAATTGATAGACCTCATGAAGAAACTGCTTTTTCCAAAATTGGAGCACTGTGGCTTAATCACTGTGTAGCTTACGAGAAATATAGATCTCAAAATTTAGGAACATAATGCTTTAAAATGTAATAACTTTTTGCCGGTTTAATATAGAGACTTTGCTAAGAGCTCATTTTAAAACCTTTGAAATTTACCTTTTTTTAATATTTAAAACAAAATTTATTATTCTTTTACAGATGTCAAAATTTGCAATTTTGTTCTTATTTTTAAATTTTTGAATTGTTGTAAGCCTGGTCTACCAATTTAGAAAATTGTATGAGATACTTATTTTAAAGCCCTAAAAAACTAGTGTTTTCAAATTTTGGGAAGGGCCTTTATTCTCCTTCAAAAAATTAAACTATATAAAAGTGATAAGTTTTAGTTCATATTATCAAGTTCATATATCAGTTTTTAAAACTGGCATAATAGTTCAAATCAGTGATAACTTTTTATAATCTTCTTTCTGTAAAAGAGAAATGTGAACTTTTCACAATTTAGCAGCTCACTTTTATATACCGTCAATTGGGGTAACGTTAGGACAAAATGAGCGTGTTTTCTTCTTTCGTGCAATGCCAAAAGTCAGATATAGCGCCAGAATTTTTTTAAACCATTGAAATATCTTCTGGACTATCTTATGAGATCGTATGGAAAATCCAGTTAAAAAAGTAGAAGTTTCCTATTAGTTATAAATGCTCTAAGTAGTCCCAAAATGATTTCGAAATCCGGGATACCTCTAGGACACTTATTGTTTATTGCGAATTATTATTGTTTATTTATTATAACAAGTAAAGTACATTATTTTTAGTAATTCAGTAATTCATAATTCAATAAAAGATTCCAATTTCAGTCAAAACCAGACAATTTTGCAATCTTTTACTGATTGCCCTTTTTTTAAAGAAAATAGTATATCCTACTCTCTGTAATAAATAATTTGTTCAAAATTTCTCTGAGACTTACTATAAAGTGTTTAATGAAAAATTACCATGAGTTTGAAGCTCGAGAAAAATTTGTTCAACAATAATAATTAGCAACAAACAATGAGTGTCCTAAAGTTATCCCAGATTTCGAAATCAGTTTGGCACAACTTTAAGCATTTATAAATTGTAGGAAAGTGTTTCTTTAACAATGAATCTTTCCTTTGGTTTCTGAAGATAGTCTAGAAGATGTATCAATGGATCAAAAAATTCTGCCTTCATATTTGACTTTTGGCATTGCGTGAAAGAAGACAAAACGCTCATTTTGTTCTAGCGTGAATCCAGTTGACGGTATATAAAAGTGATTTGCTAAATTATGAAGGAGAATAAAGGCCCGTCCCAAAATTTGAAAACACTGGCTTTGTAGGGTTTTAAAATAGATATCTTATACAATTTTCTAAATTTTTAGATCAGGCGTGCAACGATTCCAAAATTTTAAAATTATAATCAAATCTCAAATTTTGACATCAATATAAGACATATAACAATATTAATATAATATTATATATAACGTAAATTGATATATAATAATATATAACACTGGCTTTGCAGGACTTTAAAATTGATATCTTATATAATTTTCTAAATTGTTAGATCAGGCGTGCAACGGTTCCAAAATTTTAAAATTAAAATTAAATCTCAAATTTTGACATCAATATAAGAATAATTAATTCTTTTTAAAATATAATGAAAAAGTAAGCTTTAAAATGAGTTCTTAGGGAAATATCCATCTTAAACCACTCAAAAGTTATTACATTTTGTAGCCATAAGGTCCCTAAATTTTGAAATTTAGGCTTCTCGTAAACTACTAAGTTCACTATGCTCAAAATTTTGGGAAAAGAAGCTCCTTAGTGAGGTCTATCGATACCCCAAGTAAGACATAAAGCAAATGGTAGGACATTTTTTCTGTGCGATTTGATTTGGAACCGCCCAAACGTCTCGGAATTTAAAACCGCAATGTAGAAGTTTCGAAAAAATGAAAGTTGTGCTAATTTGTGTTAGAATTGTGCACATTTGTACGATAAACGATTTTGTCAAAATTTCAAAAATTCCGGCTAAAATTTTAAATTTGTTTTCCTCAAAACCTCAACAATTTTTTAATTCTATTCAAATTATTGTAGCTTTAAGTATATATAATTTTGTGCTGCAAAAAAAATTCCAGAAACAATGATTTTCGAAAAAAAACAAATTTCAAAACCTCAAAAATGAAAAAAAATCCAAATTTAAAAACTTCAAAAACGAAAAATTTTAAAGTTTTGACGAAGCAAAAGTTGTGCTTAGTTGTGCTCGTCGAATCAAACATCTTTTTCCGTTTCCAAAATTTGATATGTCAAACTGTTTTCGAAAAAAAAATAAAACAAGATCTGAAAACAAAGTAAGTGTAATTTCACCTTATTATTTTATTATGCAGCACAAAATATATTCCTAAAGCTACCTAGCATAAAAAATTGCTGCGGTTCTCGGAACAAAAAGCTTTTTCAAAATTTTGGCTGGAATTTTTGAAATTTCGGAAAAGTTGTTTTTGTCACAAACCTGCACAAGTCCAGGCCTGAGATTGTACAAAAATAGGTGAGTAGGCCCCTATGTAGATCACGGGGGGGGGGGGGAATTAAAAAAATAATGCGTCTTGAAATAAAAGGTAGGTAGGCCGGACCTGAATGGCCTCCATACAATCTCAGCTTATACAAGTCTAGCACAACAAATACAAATTTAGTACAACTTTCATTTTTTCGAAATTTAACATTGCGGTTTCAACTTCATGGACATACTTATTTTCTGCATTTTACAATAAACAGTACCCTATTTTACATCAAATAGTATTTAAAAAATTCAATGGATAACTTTCTTGGAACCAGGAATATATTTTTTTTAAATATCTATTTTATATATTTCTTTCAGCAGGAAAAATATGCAAACCTTTACAATGTTTTTGGTCTTAATTTCAACACCACGCAACATGCAAAAAAATGCACAATAATGCTGATAAGCTGGTGCGATTTTATAGAAATTTTGGTTTAAAATGAGCCCAAGAACACTGCAAAGTGTTTATTATTTTGAATTTTATTTAGGCTTCAAGAAAACATTCAAGTTTGCACTTATTTTGGAATATCTTCTTAAAAATTTGAAAAAAAGACTTCATTGTGGGCTTATTTTTAACAGAGTTTTGTTAGCTTTCAATATATTTAAGGGAAATTATTTGATTGTTTGATAGAATTAAAATTAAGAGGACTTGAGCAATTATCGAGAAACAGATCGTTTCACAATAATTCTAATCGTCAGTAAAACTATTATGGGAATTTTTTTTCAGTGATTTCAGTAGTCACCCTCATTTTTATTTCAAGCAAGCAATCTCGTTTGCTTGTGTGTTTTATAAATAATAATTTTAAAAGTTTTTCACTGTTTGCAAAATCAAAAATATTTTTATTTATTTACATTAATCGAGGAAAAAATGGAGTACAGATCATAGTAGACAATATCAACGCATAAACCCAAAACAAAGTTAACAAATTATATTATAGATTACTTATGAAACAATAAATCATAAACAATAAAATAAAAATAAATAAGAACAAAATCTTTACAATGGAATATATGCGATTTTTCGATTCTTTGCAAGCTTTCTGCGTAATAACGACGTAATATTGCGTAATATTTGCCATTTTACGTTATATTACGTATATGTAATAACGCGTAATAATGTGTAATGATGTGTAATATTTTCGTAATAATGGTACATTAATTATAGATGTTACTCCGTATGCTTTTTTAACGCGTGAATATCCCCTCGGAAAACAATCGCTAGACCAATTTTTGAGAAAAATCTATTTTAATTCTGTTAAACTTCTGCTTCAATTTTAACCTACTGAAAGACACTTAACCGTCCTGCTTTATTTATTTTTCTCCTTCTGGAACATGGGAAGACTACTTCAAATGAGTCATCTATTTTCAAAAAAAAATCAAATTTATGATTTTAAAAAAAAAAAATTAGTTTTTGAATAATTTCAAACTTTTTCAAAAAGGGTAAGTATTGTGTTATTCAAACTGGCTAAAATAAAAAGGAGCTTTAATAACAATATCATTTATTCTATAATCTATTTAAATTAATATTACAGCAAGTGAAGACTTACAGCAAGTGAAATGTTGAGGTTTAGGTTATTCTTTTTGAAATTAGCGATTTTTTCTTTATAATTGGGAAGTAGGATTTGATCAAAGCAGGAAGCAGCAACTGCTTTAAAGTCTACCAACGCTTTGACATATTTCAAGCAGCCCAAAGTGCACGTTGATTTCAAAAAGAGTTACCTAGACCTCAAAATTTCGGTTACTACTAAAATTTACGCAGTTTTTTTCACATTCAAGATTTCTATGATGATAAGCAAATGGGATTTGGTGTTTTAAGTGAGCAAGCAAGGAATCATTTCATTTCGATTTCAAAACTGTGTGGAATATGTACAAGGTTGCCAAAAATCATCCGAATTACGCTAAGCGATTACTCCGTGCATATGCGATTATGCAGTCTTCACTCTTTGTAATATTAAATTAAAAAGATTATAGAATAAATAATATTGCTGTTAAAGCTCCTCTTTATTTTTGGCTATTTCAATGCAACAATACTGCTCTTTTTAAAAAATGATTGAAATTATTGATAAACCAACTTCTTTCAAAAGAAAATTATAAAAACGATTTCTTTCAAAAATTGATTAAGCATTTTCGTTCGTTTTTGTTTTGAAATAGCCTTTACATGTTCCAGAACGAGGAAAAATAAAACAGGTTGTTAAAGTGTCTTTCAGTAGAATAAGGTTTAGACAAAAATGAAAAAAAATAAAAATTGATTTTTCTTAAAAATGGTTCTAGCCATTTTTCGTTTCTGGTCTTATAATAATCGCAATACATACTAGCACCGAAATCGAAAAGAAAATCAGGAGTGCCTGCACCTTCCGGTTGAACTCAATCTAGGCTAACCGTGGCGAAATTTAAATAAAAATTTTTCGAAGACATAATCCTTGCTGAATCCGGCGTTTCCTTTTTGTCAAGAAGCCAAGCATTTGCAATGCACAGGTACCAACGTCTACTGTTGGAGCGAGTTCGACAAAGAGAAACCAGAAAATCACAATATTCAGACAGCTTATCTAAATTCTTTGTGTTCCTCTTTACTCCAACGAAGCAGCGTATATTCCGGATGCACTCCGCAGATGGTACACTGTAACCTGGATATTACTTCCATCCATTTATCTCATTCCTAGAATTTCGCGCGGCGCTATTTGGAAGGAAGAGGCTGTTACGTACCAATGTATAGTTAGTTAATAGATATGAAGTTTATCAACCGCTAACATCCGTAATGTAATAAAATTTATTGTACTTGTAAAAGCACAGGTAGTGTATTGATTCCCTGTCCGATTAGTTCAGGACGTTTCTAATTTGGATTGGATCAGTGTAAGTTGAGAATAATTAATACGAAAATCGAGTGTAGTGAAATATAATTTGGATAATTGTCTTATTAGATTGCAATTTATAAGAGTGTGGTGTAATTATGTGTAAAAAGTTAAACGATACAGTACTTTACCAGTGTTGAAATCACTGATTATGCACAAGGTTTGGCCCTTAAATCTACTCCCAGTTACGAGAGGCACAATTTGAAATTGGTTGGGTTGCGGTATCCCGATGTCGAATAACAAGACCAACGTCAATTAGACTATCCGTCCCGAATCCTAAATCTCATTACTTACCTGCCTTCGATAGTTTAATTGATTCAACAATCATTCGCAGATACCGGAATATTCGCAAAAAACTGAAACCGCATTGAATGAAAGTCTAAACATGGTTATTACCATGTGACATCAAATTGTGATGAAATGCAATTTGCAAAGCTAGAATTGAAGTTTTCGTTAGATCTTGTTTCGCTCTCGCTCTTTTGATATTTTTAATTCATTTCGAATTTGAATTTGTTCGGTATCCGCGTGAATGTTTAAATCGAGGATTCATTTTATTTTTTAAAATTTTGTAATTTTTGTACCAAACGGGATTTGTTCATGGATATTCAGTTATGCGCACACTGCACATTCTTGCACAGGCAATGATTTTAAGTAATTGTCCTGTCGGCTTTTCTGATTTGCATATTCAATTTAATTTCTAAAAACTCTGTCTAAAAGTTATGTGCAAATATCACCATAGTTTTTAAAGTTCTTTTAGTATTATTCAATTTAAAAAAATATACTTTATTTGCATGTAACAAACCACCCCCCTTTTATAATCATCATCCTTTGACTATCCGTGTATATGGTACCCTTAATTATCGCTTGATGATGAACTTTTTTTATATATTAATATGTATACGTGAACATTTATTTATACTTATATGTATGCATGTATATAAGTGTATGTATATAATATATATATATATACAAATTTCCATATACACATACACATATAGTCCAATACGTATCATTTTGGTCTACTTATTTCTGAAATTAATTTCTATTCTGTTGGTAATTGCGTCTCTGAGTTAGGATGTAAGTTAAAATCTTAGTAGATTTTGTACAAAAATGCCGACTACAGCGGTTTCCGTAGCATGTTGGTCACTAGCGCGTCTCCGTGGTATAGTTGCTAGTGCCGTGGCGTATGGTGATTACATAGAAAGTGATATGTTTTCGTGTAGTGAATAATCAGAGTGATTTCCATCAATATTTAGATTAGCCGACAATTATTATTAATTTCAGAAGCTGGTGAGTGTTATCATTTCTATTATTATTTTCCTCATGTCTCAACATGAGAAATATTGCAGGTTCGTTTAATGCTTAATTATGATGCAACTGCTTCCTTTTGTAAATTTCGCAATCTTATCATTTCATAAAATTTCTTACTAAGATTGCAGGTAATAATTTTACATCTTTATTATTTAATACGCATCAATTTTGTTCGATTCCTAGTTCGCTAACGGATATTTTATATTTTATATATCTCCCATAATTTCGAGTATTGTGTCAATTTACGTGGAGAATATCGCTACTTCAATTAAATGAATATAATATAATATATAAAATGGCGTAACTACTAATATACAATTATGCAATCACTCCACTGTTAGTTTCCCGTTTTAATTAATAATTAACAATTTTATTATCTATGCTTCTCTCCCAGATTGAAAAAGTAGGTTTCGATTGAATATTGCAAACTCCTTGAGTCATGGGAACGGAAATAATCAAAGTGCATGGGCGATGTGAAGTTTGCGATATTTCTGTCGATACTTACGGTTGGCCTGAATTTAGAATGGTACCGTAAATTTATCTAGTGTGTTCAGCAAACGGACCATATATGAAGGAATGTATAATATTCAATCAAGGTGATATATAATACTATAGTAGAATCATAATTGAAGACTATTTTATACATTCTCGTTATCGATTGTATTATTTCATGATAATAATTGCTATCCTTGCTACCACTAAGGGCACTCAATTAAGTTTCTATTTTCAGAATTCTCGCACACATTCAACATTCCAAGTTGATCCTAAATCACTAGGGCACTTTATTTTTGCGCCTTTACGGCAAACTCACATAACAAAAAAATATACATATTTTTTTTCTCTTATGCCACCTGAACATTTTGGCTTGGTATACTTATTTGTTCTGGTTCCATAAAGTTGCTATTTGGCGCACTAGAATTTTTGAATTTCACAGGGGATTGAGCAATATCCGTAGTTGGTGTTTCCTGCATGTCTCCTATCTGCTTCTCCGTGGTTGATGGTTTGATGATATCATCTGAAGGCGTTTCGGGGTTAGTATGGATTTGAGCCTTCGGCGAGATTGATGAATCCGCAATTACTGGTATTTGCAGCATTATGGATTTCTGATATCTCAGGGTGTGGTCAAACTTCCTGATTGCGATGAAATCTTTTGGTTTCTTAACTTTGTATTCAGAATTTTGGACATTGTGGTTGACAGCGACAGGTGTTTCTTTGGATCGACAGTTGCACAGAGTTTGGACAATTTTTACTACCATGGTGAGTAATTGTGTCCTAAATATGTAAATTAAGAATATGATTCCAAGGATTCTCGTGCTTCCAAGGACAGTTTGTGTAAGAGTGTACTGCCTTTTCATATTAATGTGATTATTTCCTAGATTATTCAACTCTTCTTCTAAATTTAGGAGGGTCATATCAGCTTCCTGACTCTTCCGTGTTATTGGAGATGCTGTATTTTGTGTAGAATTAAGCTGATGAGTTTTTATGTCTTGATGGTAATTTTTCAATATTATGGACACAATAAGTAGATCTAGAATTATTGGTATATATATATATATATATATATATATATATATATATATATATATATCAGGG
>JBAGKK010487865.1:0-16141 GCA_037177015.1 Euceroptres primus
GCGTTTTTTTCACAACCTTAATAATAATCAATATTTCAATAATATTGATTCGACCAGTAGACAAACAAAATTAACATATAAAATTCTTAAATTAATTACCCTGGTCAAAAACTTAAAATCACTAATAAAATAATTTTATTTTTTGGGTTTCTTAAATTTTGAAATGTATCTTAAAAAAAGTAAATTCAGACGTCAAAAAGTTAAATCCATCAACTAGAAAAAGATATATCATTTTGTGAAAAAAGTTGTCCCAAAATTCAAAATCATATCTCCGCCATTTATTCGAGTTTTTGTAGAATATAGTATAGTATAGTTTTATTCCATTGTATGCTTAGGTACATATAAGTTTTTACAATTATACCTAGGTACGAGTTGAGAAAACCAAATCTCTTAAGCTACTTAAATACTATTATATTTATGTTACAAAAATAATAGGTGAATTACCTTATTCGCTTTTATAAAACTTTTCTGTCAGGAAAATTTATCTAATTGTCAGGTAAATTGAAAAATTGAAGCTTGTAGTCAGCCTGAACCCCCCTTCCAGTCAGTAATCCCTTTTACCCATTTGTCATCGATAATACCTGTCACTTTTGTACAGCTAAATATGTGACATAGTGTTTCATCTTCCATCCCACGCAAACAAGATAAATCTGAATAACCTTTGTTTCCTGCTTTTCCCACGTTGCCACATCTCATTCTGATCCATTGTTCCTTTACTTTGCCACTCAGGATATTGCCCTCCCAGTAAGGCTCTCTGCCTGTTGTCACGTTCCAGCTTTTGTAGTCGCAGCAGTAGGTAGAAACGTGTGCCTTCAAGAGCTGATTAGTCGGACGTAGTTCTCCTCAGTTGGACGTATTTCTGCTTAGGATCGACCGTAGTTCTTCACGTAAACACATTTGGGCCAATGGCTTTCAACCATTTCGCTAACTTCCTGAAGATATGTTTTTTTTAATGTTTTATGATGTTTTTTTTTAGTTCTTCACGTAAACACATTTGGGCCAATGGCTTTCAACCATTTCGCTAACTTCCTGAAGATATGTTTTTTAAAAATGTTTTATGATGTTTTTTTTCGAAAAATATTTGGTGGGATTTTTTTCACTACCATATAATAAAATATCCTTAATTAGAGCAAAATCCCATTCTGAAATGAAAATTCCCGTGATCGAATGACATGAACTCCATGAAATGCCAAAAGTCCGCCATTTTTTAATTTTTTAAAACTTTTAATTCTTGTTTTTATTATTTATAAGTTGAACAAAAATGTGTCTAAATTACTCCTTATTCCGTTTTTTACTTCACTGTCAATCTACTCATAATTTTTTTCCTTTTTTTTTTGCGGATTTTACTCCTGTACCCCCTTAATACATTTTACTTATTTTAGGTGTGCAAAATTTTTAAAAGCCGACGGGTCGGTTCGAGCTTTCTTCGGGTCGGGTTTCGGATTCACAACTCAACCCGACAAGATTTATTATTTAAAAATCCAACGTTTCAAAACCCTAATGGATTTCCTCTTCAGGGATCAACAATACATATTGAAAACATTTTTGATGAACACAAATGGAACTTTTGTGTTGGTTCGGGTTTTCTTGTAGGGTCGAGCTTTTAGCACGTCCGTAGTATATTTTAATACTTTTAAACTGCATTTTATGTAAGGCATTTAAATGCATTTTAAATTCTGTTAAAGATTCTATTTACATTTATTAATTTTCGATGAATTCTGTTGAATTCCGTTGAATAAAGTTAATTTCTGTTCAATTCTATTAACTTTCCATTAAATTTTATTGACTTCCGTTAATTTCCATTGAATTCTGTTAAATATTTTGTAAACTTTTATTAATTTTCGTTGAATTCTGTTAAATTCCGTTGAATTCAGTTAATCTCCGTGAAATTCTGTTGGAATCTATTTAATTCCGTTGAATTTTGTCAACCTCCATTTAAATTCTTTAAATTCCAGTAAATATTCTTTTTTTTTTGGACGACTAAGAACCGTTCATGACCGTAAACAGAAAACAGTAGGAGAAAAACGGAGATAATAAGGAAGTTGACTATTTTTGATCTTTTAGTCACTCTTTTTTCGTTTGCGTATCTTTGCTTCTAAAGAGCCGGAAAGTGAAAGTTAGGTAATTTGTATTTCATGTTTGAGCCTTTTTTTGCAAATAATTAAAATTTTCATTTGCTTAAAATGATTCATTAAGAAATGTAAATTCTTAATCAAGGAAGTAAACATTCTGTTGTCTTCCGTTGAATTTGGTTAAATTCGGTTGAATTCTGTTGTAATCTATTTAATCCTGTTGAATTCTGTCAACTTTCATTCATATGCATTAAAATCTGTTTGAATTCCGTTCATATCTGTTGAATTCTGTTGGAATCAATTTAATTCCGTGGAATTCTGCCAACTTCCATTCAAATCCATTAAAAATTCTTTACATTCTGTTAAATATTCTGTTGAATTCTGTTAACTGTCTGTGAATTCAGTTAACTTCCGTTGAATTCAGATAATTTTCGTTGAATTCAGTTAATTTCTTTTGAATTGTGTAGAATATATTCTGTGCTTTTTTATGCTTATTTTTTTCATTAACTTTAAAAATTTCATGTGACTTTTTTCGAGTTTCATGCGCTTTTTCTTGATTTTTGTACAAGTAATGAGACTTTTCTAAGACGTGTAGTCAATCCGCGGCCTGAAAATGTGGGGTGTCAGAAAAATGATACTTCTGTCGAAATACCCACATATGTATCTTCTAAGACTTAAAGTTTTGAACAATTTCTTAATCATAATTCAGAAAAATACCACCAGAGCTGAATTCAGAAGAAAAGGAAATCCTAATCAGCACAATGCTTGATAAAATGATCGGAACTAGTTCGGAGGTAATCACAATATATTATATTATTAGCTGTAAAAATATACGAATGTAATCTTTTGCATTTCGTAGATTACCACTATGTTGTCGCCCAAGGTGACACAATGTATCATAACGGAGTTGGGAACAGTGTGTGGTCTAGTTGTAATTGATTCGGCTGATACGTTAGCTGAAGTAGTTGAGATACTTATACCGTGGATGCAGTCTAAAACTAGTGCAGAGCGCAAAATGACATTGCTTGTACTTAGACATACTTTGAGGTACAACCATATTTTAAAAATAGTTAGTCAGACGAGACTGACTGCTCATCACAAATAGTAGAATTGCCGAAAATAACTCTTTCAAATTGAAGATTTAATTTTAATACCGTTTTAATTTTATAGATCGTATTACGATTCTTTAAAGTACACATACCCGGGAGGGAAACTACAACCTGGTAAACTTTTGGGACGAATTTTGTCATGGTGTGCAGACCCTGAACCTACCTTAAGAACATTGGTGATTGACTGCGTTGCATTATCTTTAAACATCGGTGCTCGGCATCGATCTACATTACCAGATAACAACTTGAATCAAGATCTAAGTGAAACGAAAAACATTATCGTTAATGAAGATCTTAAAATTCTTTACGAAGGAGTTAAGGTACTTCATGAATAATTTTGGGAAAATTGCTAGGTTATTCCTATGGTGACAAGGCATAATAAGCGCTTAACTAACATTTTTATGAAAATTGAGATAACACCAGTTTTCGATACATTCAGTAATGCTCTTTGAAGTCTCAGAACTTCCAAATAATTTGAAGACTTAATTATGACGAAAATGTTAAATAACATAATTGCCTATTTGCACTATTGCCAATGAGGAACATACATAACCGCCCAATTGCACTTTGATTTAAGATGACAATTTATGCCTTTTTTAAAGGGGTAAAATATCAAACATTTTGTATCGAAAGATTAAAAGAGAAATTAAAATTGTGTATTTAAAGTTTATTTAGAGTTTTTCATGATTTACATGAATGTATTTATTTGGAAGATTATATTTATATTTTGGGATTATACGCAGTTTTTAAAAGTACATTTCTTCATTGATTCTGTTTGTTGCACTTTGAAAATTGTATAACCTATCACTTTTAGGCTAAAATATATTTTCAAATTTTACTCACAACTAACATATGTTTGAATTATTAAATTGAGAAAGAATGTATTTTTTTAAAAGAAAGAATTTTCCTTTCTTTTTTAAAAGAAAAGAAAATTCATATTGTGCAATGAAATCCATCTTTTGCTGAATAACCTTATGTATATTGAATAAGCTTAAATTATTGACTTTCATTAACTAGTTCTGTCATGTTGACATTAGACAAACTGAAGTTGATCAAAACTCCTAAAATCCGATTATTTAACCAGCATAATCACTTAACTGAAGAACAGATAGGCGATTATGCTGGAAACATATTTAATTTCACTAAGATCCTTTGATTTTTCAAAATATGATCAGCATATTCAAAAAGTCCGTTAAAAATGCGACTTTATGCCCAATGTGAAAACTATCTGATAGGTCGAGATAAGCGCTTATGCCTTTCCTCCACAGATTGGAAAGATTCCTAATTTCTAATATATAAATCATTCTACAAATGGATATTAATTTAGAGCTTAGCGACAGCAGTTTGTGAAAGAGTGGCAAATGATGAAGTTATGAGTCTTGCGGAAGGTCTGGTAGAAGGATTGCTCTTCCGGGGTGAAGGTGGTCTTGCAGCTGGAATCGCTTTAACGGAGCTTTTCAAGATTAGGGGCGCGGAAATTCCTCGCTCGAACCTTTATTTAGTTGGTATGATCTCTTCGCAGATTTTATTGATCTGCCATTAACAGTGATAAAGTGATTTACATTACATTACAGATAATATAATAAGTCAAATGAGGCAAATGGAAAACGTGAGTTGTCTGCAAAACGCAGCAATAACAATTAAATCTCTGATGGCGCATCACTCACAAGTTGTCACGGAACATTTGCTGCGTCAACCGTTGCCACTGGATCGTGGAACTCAGGAATGTTGGAAAGAACTAGGCACTAGTGATGAATTCGGTTTTCAAGTTAGTAGCTTCTTATTAGTAACCTTCTTTTTGTAATCTTTACATTTCGATGATTGAATAAATATGAATCTTTCTCAGACTTTGGGAATCCTCTTGGATCGACTTGAAAATAACAACCTACTGTCAGAAAACACATCAAATTCAGGAAAAAACCAAACAGCATCCTTTTCTTCTTTGGCAGCAATCGTGGCTACGGGCTACCTACTTCAATCTCCAAACTCGGAAATTTTTATAGCACGATATTTGGCAAAACTCTTGAGTGTACTTCTGAAATACTTGTCTGGATGGATGCACGTGGATCCACCCATGTCAATCATAAGTACGAAATTCGGATTCGTTCCTAACAGGGAATCTTGCAAAATAAGTCCTCATCGAGAAGTTTATTCTGTGCTGGTTAATGTGCTATCTGCCGTAGATCCACATACTGCTTCAGGCCTATTAAACAATGCAGTGAGTATAATGGCGTAAGAAGAAAAATAAATTGATGATTTTGTAACATTTCCATTATGTTCGTTTCAGGAATTTGATTCGACATCTGAAGCAGAAGATAATCTGGTATCAACAGTGCACTCGGTGGTACGATGTTTAACAAAAAAGGATGAGGTTATGTCAAGTTTAGTTCATTCGTTGGGCAAGTTGATAACGAGTGCGTTTCCTGCTCAAAGAGCGGTGGCTGTTGCTTTTTATGCAGAACTAATTGGGAAAATAAATCACGATTCTATCTGGTTGGATGCTATAATTAATGCTTTGCATGAAGCTAGAAGTGATTCTTCTCCTCTTGTCCGAAAACTGTCTTTGATAGGTTTGACGCATGTCGCTTATCTTGACGCCAAGCAAGTAAGATCTTTAACAAGATAACTTTGTTTGCATTTGATTATAACAAATGGGTCATAAATTTAATATTATTTTTAGATCAATGAACATTTTGATAATGCAATGTCTGCTTTACTAGAAGGATTGGAAGAACCATCAAGCGCATCTGATGTGGTCCTCGAGTCTTTAAATGGTCTTTCAGTCATGTTATCTATAAAAACAGGAAGACCGATAAGTCCACGTATAACACTTGCCCTGAAGCCTTTCATAGAAAAAGAAAACTGTAAATTGAGATTGGCTGCAGTGAGTGCCCTAGAGGCCGTAGTTCGAAATTGGCAGATGTCCATGATTTCTGTAGATGATGATTTCACGGATCATCTTCTTGGTTGCATTCCATGCCTTGTAATAAAGCTTGAAGATCCCAATTTTGCTGTAATTATGGTAAGTTCTTTATGGTGTCCATCATTTAATTAGGACACTTCCCTTAAAATGTGCTCACCTCTAAGAATTTTTTTGTAATTTGAAAAGTTTTTAAAGTGAACATTGGAATTAACATCATAAGAGTCGTTGCTAAAAAGTTGTGAAATTTTAGGTGTCTGTTTAGAAATGGGAAATTAAAATAGAGTCGAAATGTCCACTCGGCAACCTGTCCCCAAATATAGATTTACAAACTGAAATTGAGAAATAATGACAACAAAATTTTATAACTGATTGATACCGTAGAATCACCCAACTTCGGACACTGTCCCATACTTCGGGCACCTCTTTTTCTTGGATTTATACTAATTTTTTTATACAAAATTAACTTTTGAGGTGACTTCAGGCTTTGGGCTTTCAATTTATTTTACTTTTATACTATTTAATTATCTGGAAGCAAAGCTAAATGGGTGTCCGAAGTAAGGGACAGTGTCCGAAGTTAGGTGATTCTACGGTACTCATATGAGTCATTTGTATTAGGTTAAAAAAGTTTTAAATTATGAATAGAGATATATATTTTAGATTTGAAGGTGTTTATAAATGTTTAGATGCTTGTCCCTGAAGTTTCATGTCCACTCGGTAGCCCTCATGTTTTAGGCCAGAACTTGAAAAAAATCACTTTAAAAAAATCTAAAAAATCAAAAACTCATTACTTTTATTCCTATGCAAGTGTGTGATATAAGCATAAGCATGTTCATTGTTCGCAACTTAACAAAATTTCAACAAATTATGCACCGTATGATTTATAATGTCCACTCGGTAAACCATTTTTAAAAAATGTTAATAAAATAAAAAAACCGCTGCCAACTAGTTACTGGTTTGGGTATTTCCATGTTGGGGTGTATCTTGTGCACATCTCATGAACACTATACTTCCTCATGAAAGGATGTTTTTTTTCACAATCAATAATAGGTCAATCGATTCGTCCCATGAAAAGGAATATATTTGGATCTTATAATATTGCTATGTTCCAAAAATTGAAATACTTTTTCTGATACAAACGTAAAACTACAGTTGGTCATAAAAGGTTTTAAAATAGGTCAATCGATTCGTCTCATCAAAAGAAATACATTTTGTACTTATGATATTGTTGTATTTCCAAAATCAAAAAAAAGTTTTACTTAAACGAAAAAATTCAAAATTCACAAAATTTTAGATGAGGAAATTTTTTGTTTTAATATAATTCCAAACATTGTATTGATTTTTATCAACTACACACCACCCAATATTTAAAAAAATTATTTATTGAGCCTTTTATTACTTGAAGAACAGAGATAAAATTTATTGAAATTTTCAAATTTTTCAAATTGACTTTTTGTTACATTAAAATATTTAATCAATCACCTATTGAACTATGGGAATTATTTGGGACAATAATTCCTCCAAATTTTATGGCACTAGCTCAAGACGTTTGCGCGTTATCATTAAAAAGGCATTGTTAATACCCGTGCACGCTTACAGACACACGTACACACATTTTTTTAAACTTAATTTTCAGATTTCTCGGGTCGAATTAGTTCGAGAAATGTAAAAAAATGAGATTCAACAATTTTCGTCGTTACAAAGCTTCTTTTATGAGGAAGCAATATAATTGAAAATGTAGAGACATAGTTAAATAGTGCGCGGAAAAATAAATTTTTCTGTTGTTTTTAAAATCCCGCCAAAAACACTATGCGTAAAAAAACTCCGCTAAGTACATGAGTTTCAGCAATATTAGTATTTTATTTATTTAAGTTGAAGGTAATCAAAATTGTGAAATAACAAGAAAAGCCAAGTACACGGAGAAAATCCTGAAATACTGAGTGCTTTTCTCTACACGACTGGTTCGTTTATAGAAAAAAAATTTTTATACACTACTGGTTAGTTTCTAGAGACGAGCCAGTCGTTTATCAAGAGTAACCAGTCGTTCATGCTATATGAATGTCGATAGAGCAGTGAGTAATGCAATCTACACTACTCATTGCTTCATGATACACTTTTTAAAAGAAAATGTCGCTCGTTCCACACTTTATTCAATTTTCCAGTGTTATGAAAGTGGCAAACCATCCGTGTTCATTAAAAAGATAGGTCGTCCAAACAAATTGGATAAGCCCCAGTTCAAAAAATTGAAGAAAGCTGCGGTAAACAAAGTTGGAGCATCGAATCGGAAGTTAAGTAGAAAATTCGGTATTTTTAAAGGAACAGTTCGTCAAAACCTGATCAAGATTGATTTTCGTTATCAGAAAAGAGTGACTGTTCCTCAATACAGTAAAAATCAACTAGAAGAAATGCCCAAAAAGTGCAGTATTTTGCGCCGAAAATATTTTAATGGTCATGTTGAGATGATTCTTAATAATGAAAAATATTTCTCTTATACTTGGAATAATGGAGAACAGAATGCGGGATTTTAAACAAACATAATCGAGAAGACTCCTGACAACATACAATTCGCTGCTAAAGGTAAATTTGAGCCAAAAATTTTAGTTTGGGTAGCCATATCGGCAAAAGAAGTGTTTCAACTGAACATGCAAGATTCTAAAGCTCCTGTGATAAAATCAGACACTTACATAAGCAATTGTCTTACCAAAGATAAAAAATTAATCAGAACTACTCACTCTGGTGACAATATCATTTTTTGACCGGATCTAGCAAGCAGTAATTATGCAAACAAAACTCTAGACTTGTTGAAGGAAAAAAAATCAATTTCTTCCCAAAATATGGGAATCCACCAAATATTCCGAAGGCTAGACCAATCAAAGATTTCTGGAGTCTATTATGTCAGTAAGTGTGCAAGTGAGGCTGGGAAGCAAAATCCAATGAACACCTCAAAGGAAGAATCAAGAATTTTGTGAAGAAAGTAAACATGGAGGGAGACCAAATTATGATCCGAGGTATAAAATCAAAGTTACGCAAAATTGAAGGTAACGGTTTTTTGGTTCTTTACAAAAATGAAAAGTAACATGTAACACATTTTGCGCTGAAAATATTTTAATGGCCATGTTGAGATAATTCTTAATAATGAAAAATATTTCTCTTATACTTGGAATAATGGAGAACAGAATGTGGGATTTTAAACAAACAATATCGAGAAGACTCCTGACAACATACGATTCGCTGCTAAAGGTAAATTTGAGCCAAAAATTTTAGTTTGGGTAGCCATATCGGCAAAAGAAGTGTTTCAACTGAACATGCAAGATTCTAAAGCTCCTGTGATAAAATCAGACTTACATAAGCAATTGTCTTACCAAAGATCAAAAATTAATCAGAACTACTCACTCTGGTGACAATATCATTTTTTGACCGGATCTAGCAAGCAGTCATTATGCAAACAAAACTCTAGACTTGTTGAAGAAAAAAAAAAATCAATTTCGTCCCAAAATATGGGAATCCACCAAATATCCCGAAGACTAGATCAATGAAAGATTTCTGGAGTCTATTATGTCAGTAAGTGTGCAAGGGAGGTTGGGAAGCAAAATCCAATGAACACCTCAAAGGAAGAATTAAGAATTGTGTGAAGAGAGTTAACATGGAGGAAGTCCAAATTATGATCGGAGGTATAAAATCAAAGTTACGCAAAATTGAAGATCACGGTTCTTTGGTTGTTTACAAAAATGTAAAGTAGCATGTCTATCGAACACCTTTTCAAAGTAAATTAGTGATTCCTTGTATAGTAAAATACAATTTTATTTATGTATGTTTAAAAGTCCAGCTATTTTATTGGCACACGTTATTCGAGCGCGAGCTACCTCTCGTCGGTTCACATTTAGTCGTATAACTTTTAAATTAAGCCTGGCCCCATAATTCCTTCTTAGGGGTAAAAAGTAGACATTATAAGGGAATTTTTGAGATTTTTTTTTTAATCTAAGGGGGCATAAGTCCTCAAATTTTGAAAAATATTTTTTTTTTATCAAAATATATATATATTTTTTTTTGAAAATTTAATTTATTTCATTTGAAAGCTTGGAAAATTTACTACAAAATCTCATATTTGAAATTAAAAATAAAATTAATCTATCCGCAGCTATTAATTTTTTAAGCGAGCTGGGCGCGTATTTTATGGAAGTAGTCTACCTGTGCCGCGGGAGGCAATCAGGCATTACATCGGCAAATCCTTTTGCACAGTATCTTGCCATAAAAATCGGAGAAACTTTTTTTCAGAGTGGCCGGATCTCCAAAGAATGCTTCTATAGTATAAAATTATTTTCATATCAGTATTTTAGAATATACCTAAAAATGTTATAATATGTAAAAAATTAAATATAGCATTAATTATTCAATTAATTTAATAGCTAAACATTTTTATATCTAAAAAGTGAAACTGATACAAATTAGAAATAGAAAAATATTTTTTAACAAATTTGGCGGGCTTATTGTAATAATAAAACAAGCCTGCCAAATATGTTAAAAAATTAGTATATAGTTTATAAGTAGGGTCCATTTGTAGATTTAATTCAAATTATTAATTTTTTAATATATTTAAAGCTAACTCTGTAATATGTTTATTAGGGTGAGCCGAAAAAACTGAAAATGAGAAAAGTCTACGGGTATAGCACTGAAAACAGTTTTTGTGGAATTACGAACAAATACCCAAAAAAATTTAATTTCTTACCACTGGACAAATTGATTCAAAATTTTCAATTTTTTAAGTTTTTTACTTTTGTTTTGTATCGGCAAAACATTTTTAAAAAAATTTTTTTTCGTAAAGTTTATGGAAATGAATAATCTCATACATATAAATAAAAAGTGAGAAAACATTTTTTCGTCTAAATATAATTTTTTTTAAATGACGAAAAATTCACTTTTGTTCAGTTGAACTTAAAATCAGGGGAAAACATTTTTTCATAACACCTACATTGAAAATTCGACGTTCGTTGCCTGCACAGCGAGGCGAAAGTAGCAGTTTCAACCTTAGGGTTGAAAGTAAAAAACAACTGACAGAAACTGCTTAGCGACGAAGTCATATCACGAATTGCAGTTTCTGTCAGCTGTTTTTTACTTTTAACCCTACGGTTGTAACTGCTACTTTCGCTTTACTGTACAGGCATCGAGTCGAATTTTCAATTTATGTGTTATGAAAAATTGTATACGTGACTTGGGGAGAAGCAACGATGTCAACTCGTATGATATCTTCCCTCGCTTCTCTCGGGCAGCTAACCTTACACTCGTTGAAATCGTTGCCTTTCTCCCCTAATTACGTAATATACTATTTCGGGTTTTTATTGTTTAAATCTCTTAACAATAAACTGAGCAAACACGTACATATTTTTAAATTTAAAACAAAAATTTTGGGTGTGATTCCGACAACGTCGGACCTCCGACATTTTTAAACTACGTATACTTACGTGTTTTGACGCGCTGATTACGAACGTGATAGTGAAAATTGGTGCAAATTTGATTTTCATGGCAGAAACCATCAAAAACCCATAAAATCATGGTTTTCCCATTTACTTCCGTAAATAATAGGAATTTGGAAAAAATATTTTAGACAAAAGTTGCAGATCTCATCGAGATGCACATTTTATTCTGTATTAATTTTTATCTCAAAGATGATAATTTTCCAGAAAAAGAGAGACAAAGTTTAGGAGATGTAACAGGGTCGGATACGATACGGGTCGGGTGTTTCTTCGGCGTCCGCGCTTTCGGTATTTAAGTAGGACTGTTAACCGTGCATCCTCATTATTTTCGAGCACTTTCGAGGTCAATCTATAGGGAGTAAAGGCGATTTCTTTTCCGATTTTTTTTATTATTTCATTTACCATCTTTATCTTGTTTCTTCATCATCTGATTTTTTCTTATTCTTATTGTTTTTTTCTCATCGTGATAAATTAAAAATATAATACTTTTAGTTTGAGTTTAATTCTGCATGATCAGGAGAAAACTTTGCAATGGTTGAGGGATTTAGAACTTATTCCAGTCGAACTGTTCTGTAGGAAACATAAGAAAATAGTACTGCAAAAATCGTATATGAGTTGCGGTCGATTCGTTTGTGAGAAAAAAGGCAAGGATCGGCATACGCATACTGTTGCAGAAAGCACCTGGTTTGATTTCAGGCCATATTTCAGCAGGAGCATGAATGCATGCTGATCACGAATAGCTTTGCTCTTAGTTTTAATTTTAAGCAAACTATACGTTAGAGCTGCATTGTTGAGGGTTAAAGTTAGTAATTTTTGTAAAAAAATTTGTTTATCGAATACCACGGGCATATAGATGTTATATTTTATGTTCTACATACATTTTTTAATAGACTTTTGCATGCTGATTTCAAATCCGGTCTGTAAATAATTGTAGAACTTCGGGATTCTGCGAAAAAGGCGATTGAAGCTGTTATTTTAATCCTTGAAGGAATGCATTATTTCAATCAAAGCAAATTTCATCATTCGGAGTATTTGAAGGTTTCTGGGGTTGCTGATTTCAAATCCGAAGTAAAAATATTAAAATTCAAAATGGCGGATCATAATTGTAAAAATTAAACCGATTTCACTCAAAATTATTAATCGGGGGTCTTTCGGGTGGCTGATTTTAAATCCGAACTCAAAATGTCAAAATTCAAAATGGCAAATCCAATATGGCGGATCATAATTGTAAAAAGAAAACCGATTTGACTAAAAATTGCTATACGGATGTTTTTCGGGTCGCTGATTTCAAATCCGCAGTCAAAATATCAAAATTCAAAATGGTGAATCCAATATGGTGGATCTTAATTGTGAAAATAAAACCAATTTGACTAGAAATTACTACACAGAGGTTTTTCGGGTAGTATGGGTTAGTGATTTCAATCTACACACAAACACACACCCGCACATACTCATTTGAGCATAAAGCAGCTAAGGTAAAATTAAACGTAAATTCTTTTTTAATTAAAAGGGCTTATGCAATCAATTATAATCAAATTGAAATTAATCTGACTTACTATATAAAAATATTTTAGTATGAAGATTAAAAGAAGTGGTGATCATAAGAAACGGGGTCGTCCATTTAGGAAAAGTAAAAATAAGTGTTAATACTGGAAGAAAGACTGTCCAATTATAAAAAATGCCTCTAGAGCAACTATTTATAGACGTGCTGAAGCAACTTTTAATGATGTAGAAAAAGATGTCCGTGTTATTGAATTAGCTGCTAAAATCGGCAAAAGAAACTCTGTTAATAGAGGCAGTAGCACTAATAATGATTTAACTATTTCTAACGATACGAAGCAAATTACACATACACCTGAATCAGCCTTAGCTTTCTATTTAGAATACGACTTCAGTAAAAAAAGTTATACAGCTTTAGCACAAGATAGTAAATCGCGAAATAGTATTATTTATTCCTGCTGTATGAAGATTCTGGAAGCAATGAGTACATACAAGTCTTCTAATTACAAGTCATCTGAAATGAAAGTTTTAGTGCCTCTGCAGTACATTCTTCATAAGACTGCTGAGCGTTTGTGCGATTCTGTTGCTTCGAATTGGGATAAAAGGGACTTACGTAATTTAGAATTGATTACCACTTTGGGGTTCGATCGCTCATCACGACATGTTTAATCCCCATCAAAAATGTCAAAATCGAAACAACGAAAATCCAAATACTCTGCAATATCTGCTTGTCAGCAGTATGATAATTATAAAATGAAGTACTGTAGGTCACATGAGGTTTCTTGGATAAATCCAACTCCTCAGAGTGTGCGCTTTTGTCAACCTCGCAGAGTTGTGCTTTAAAAAGAAGATGAGGCAGTGGCTATTCGGGAATTTAATCGATTAAATAGAGAAATCCAAGAGCTTAAGCCTCACACGTTTACTGCGTCCAATGATAAGATAGTTAAAGTAAATTATAGCGTTTTGCAAACATTGTTTGATGGCAAATGCGTTAATTATGTTGTTGGAAAAAGAGCGCAAGTAAGTGTCCGATGTGTTTAAAAACTACTAATCAATTTTTTGACTTAGAAGACAATTTTGCCCCTAAAAAATCGTCACTGAAATATGGATTAGGTTTGCTTCATAGTGAAATTCAAGCTTTTGAACATATGCTTCATTTGCCTTACAGAATGACTCTAAAAACGTAGGATGTAAAAAAGCGTTTAAAAGATAATAATTTATTAGCGATTTCTTCATCTTTAAAGCTGGAATTTTAGTAAATATATTTTTTCTAAGCTTAAAATTTGTTCAGACTTTGAATATATTTCCCTTTCTATTTATTATATAGTTCTATCAGGAATAATGATTTGCTAAAAAATAAAAAAGAATTATAGTTCACCTCTTGTACACGTTTGTAAAATTATTGAAGTATACAAAAAATGAAAAATGCACACGTTTTAGCTATTTTTAAAAACTTTTTCTGTCATAACGTTTTAATTTTATTGAACAATTTGAGACCAGCAATCGAAAGCATTTGCGCTGGAACTAGAAACTGATTGCCAGTTGGTTTTTAATATTGCCCTAATCTTATTGGCATTCAAATGCAAAAAACAATTAAAATTGGATGATCTGGAGATATTCTGTTGGGAAACTTACTGCCGTCATTATCAACTTTATCCATGGGTCAGAATGAATCCAACTGTCCACAAATTGTTGAAGTACGGGTGCCAGATTGTCAGGGAGTTTCCATTATCAATAGCTTATTTTGCTGAAGACGTAAACGAATCGTGGCACAAGATGTACAGAAAGAATTTTATTTCGCATTCACGACAAAACAAACGGGAGAATAGAATTTTGGATGTATTCAATAGAGCTATATATCTAACGGATCATAAAATTTCTCTCGAATTAATAGACAAGAGACTAAAAATACATCAGCGAACAAAAATTTCAGATGATCTAAAAAATTTATCAAAGACGGGTAGGTACAAAAATACGTACTGCTCACAGTTTAAAATTAATTTTAATTATTAAACTTTTATCCATCGCCTGCATGTTATATGTATATGCCTGCATATATAACAGTGCAAGTGAATTATCGCATGCTAATATAATATACCCATTCTTACATATAAGTTGAAAATCCTTTGCAGACAAATTGAAGAGGACGATGTAACTGACAGGGATGAGATAAGTGCGGAAAGCGATTCGGTGGACGATGAAAGCAATACAGAAAGTAGAGGCAGCAGTGGCAATAATGATCTCAGTTCATAAATATTTTGTAGCAAAAATTATTACTAACATAAATGTTAAATTTATAAAATTGTGCGAATTTGAGCAAAAATATTTTATGTTACGTACATAGCGCGTCACATTAGATCCTCCGCCGTTTTGAATTTTGATATTTTGACTTCGGATTTGAAATCAGCGACCCGAAAAACGACCGTGTAACAATTTTTAGTTAAATCGGTTTTATTTTTAAAATTACGATTCGCCATATTTGATTCGCCACTTTGAGTTAGGATTTGAAATCAGCGACCCGAAAGACCCCCGAGTAATAATTTTTAGTGAAATCGGTTTAATTTTTACAATTATGATCCGCCATATTGGATTTGCCATTTTGAATTTTGATATTTTTACTTCGGATTTGAAATCAGCGACCCTATAAGTACTTAAATACTCCGAATGATGAAATTTGCTTTGATAGAAATAATGCATTCCTTTAAGGATTAAAATAACAACTTCAATCTCCTTTTTCTCAGAATCATCAAGCTCTACATTAATTAACAAACCGGATTTGAAATCAGCATGCAAAAATCTATTAAAAAACGTATGTAAAACATAAAGTATAATATCTACATGCCCGTGGTATTCCATAAATGAATTTTTTTACAAAAATGGCTAACTTCAACATAGATTTTCAAGGTCAAAAATTTTTTTACACTCTCTCTATATTACATTCTCATCATCATATGAGAAGATATTAGATTTATGTAAAATATGACCCCCCCCTTTTTTTGTCAAATGTCGACGTTTTGAGACCCCCTGAACCCAAAAAAGTGGTTTTTGTGAATGTGTCTGTCTGTAGAT
>JBAGKK010487876.1:0-16140 GCA_037177015.1 Euceroptres primus
TTTCACTATTTGCAGCTCTATAAAAATTTAAACAAACAAAAATTTAAAAATCGGCCTCGACAGTTTTCTTAAGAATTTATAGTTGAATTTTTTCAAGCAAATTAATTTAAAATCGATTAGGAATTGGGACCTACAGGTTATTTTGAACATCGTTTTTTCATTTCGCCCTACTGTGGGGCGGCTTGGTAATGGGCACCCGACACCATTTTTTTGCACTAATATTCCCTAACGAGACTTTAGCATAACTCATTAAAGTCCAAACTTTAATGAGTTATGCACTTTTTTATGTGCATTTATATGCACAATTTTATCCACTTTTTATTGGTCCGAGGTTTATCAGTGTACTGAGCTCTTCCGTGTAAACCTTGATTCGTCTCGATGTCTCCATTCAAGCCGGAAATAATTTTTTCTTGCATTAGCAATTCTGGTGACCACAATTTTTAATATTTTCCAATTTTCAAAGTTGGGCTCCATCCACAAATAGACAAGTAATCCATTTGAATTTTTTCCATTTTTTCCGGACATTTTTGCAACTTTAGGAACAGCTTGACCTTCCAAAGCTGACCTTTCAAATCTAGGCATTGTCAACAGTAATTTTCGCCAAATTTGTTGCTTTTACAACAACAAAAAATTTTCACCGGATGCGAGAAACGTCGTTGAACAGGTTGAAAGATTTCGAATCAGCTTTGCTAAATGCGAACTCAGTGCGATTTTTTTCACTGAAATAGAGCTACTTTTTCCCAAGTGTTAGGACTTTCTGTACCGATATTAGTTTAATGATAGTAACGACATTCATTACATATAAAACATACAGTTCGAATGAAATGTCTATTCTCCTTGAGAAAGGAACACTTATATTTATGTACTTGGTGATTTTGCTTCTTTCAATTACACGATTGTCCTACGATTTACCTTTCCCTCTCTTCCTCTTATTCTTTAACTTACAAGTTTCTGTTCCAAATTGCGTAGCTCAAAAGTGCAAAACCCATGCAATGTGGAAGTGAAACTTGTAAGTAAAAGAATAAGAGAAAGAGAGGGGAAGGTAAATAGTAGGGCAATCGTGTAATTGAAAGAAGTAAAATCACTAAGTACATAAATATAAGTGTTCCTTCCTCAAGGAGAATAGACATTTCATTGGAAATGTATGTTTTATGTATAATGAATGTCGTTATTATCATTAAACTAGTTGTGTAAAGTTTGCATTGTTCCGTCGTTGCTGAAGCTTTCACTTCTGATGCACGTGGTTTACACGCACATTTTTTTTTTGTTTACTTAACACTATTTTATTATTATACATTATTTTACCACAATGATAACAAAATAAATAATAAATAATAATAGTAATTAATTATTTATTATAAATATTAAATTTGATCATTTTTGTAATTTCAAATCAGCGCACTAACGGTAACCAATCCGGTTGCTGGCGCGACGCATGCGCAGTGGAAAAAGATCCGAGTATTGGGAGCACAGCCGCCACATGTGTATGAGGAGTTGGGCAGCCAATGCTACCGATGTCATTGCTCCCCCACTTACTCGCCCTCTCCTACTGAAATCATCCGCCTTCTACCATTTCCGATACACTTTTTCGTCGCACTTCCGCTTCTAATAATTGACTTACCCTACCGGGCCTAAAGAAGTTTTCGCTTCAAAAATTACACTCCCTCCCTATTGGTAAATATGCGTCCCAACGACAAAATTTTTTTTGCATAAACTACCATCCAATAGAACTGCATTTTACCTAACTTTGAGTCCGATCGATTTTTCGATTGTGTTTGGACAGTTAAGAAATAATGCCTCACATCAAAGCATGAGAGAACTGATTCATCTGATATAGAACAGAGTAGTTTCGAAAGCGATTTGAGGGGCTAGTTAATTACTTGGTTAATTAGAGTGCATGAGTTGAACATTCGAGGTAAAATAGCTGATTCGATTCGAAGGTTCCTCTAATGCTACAGAGGATCTATTCACATATGAATACGTACCCTGAGGACTTGAACATTTGGTAAATTATTTCCGCGGCAGTTTCCGTATCTGGATCAATTTGTAACTGAAATTCATCTAAGATTTATAAGGTTTCTTCGGAATACCCTCTGAAAAATCTTGAAATTTTCTACATGTTTGTATTTTATTTTGCAAATTTTTAGATTCTTTTTAAAATTACTTTTCTGTTATTTTTTGAAATCAAAAATGTAGAAGAACAATTTCTTATTATAAAAGCTTTCATGCATTTTACATTTTTCTGAAGTATCCTTTATCTCAAGTTCTCCCGTGACCCTGGAAGTCATCTTCCCTGTGATCCGCTTACAAAGGAAAGGGATTTATTCTTTCCTCTTGCTTTTAAATCGACGGAAGTAAGAGTCTCGAAAGAGCACTTATCGTCTGTCGATGTTCGGCAATGAGCTTGGGAACTTGTTGTTTTTTAAGATTTTGAACAATGAGAAATAGTTTACGAGCAAATGTTCATGTGTCTTCGTTTCCGGACACCTGGGAAGATTTATCTTCGCCAAAGAACTCCTATGAGAAATCAATAATAAAAAGATCGCAAAAATCACCAAGGAAAATAATTCTACTAAACATAAAGTATGACCTATCCTGTAACTTGTACACTGAGAAGGCAGGGCAACTTGAGTCAGCGTAGTTGAAATTGTCCTTGACTTTTTTTTGTAGTCAACAATGTAGATTTGAATATAGTCGCAACAACATGAAAAACTAGTTGTTGTAACTAGGTAATCTCGTATAATCTGTGCTTATTTCTTAAAGCAAGGAATGAATATTGAAAACATTGTACGTATCGAATATTTACTTACCTACATATAAATCGTTGTAACTAACGGAGTAATGAATATCACAAACATAAACATCACAAAAACAAATGTACATTCAACCGACTTTTTTTCCATCATACCAAATTTTTGGTATTTGATTGTCATTGTTTAGTAATTAATTAAACAATTTTATCAACAAAAATTGTGCCTCGCAAATAAATTAAAAATTTTTTATGTTTACACACTTTTACGATTTAAATCATTTTAAAAATCAAAAATAATACAATTAATTTTTCGCCATCAGAAAGTTTTTTAATTCAAGGAATTTTCACATAATCCACTGAATAAATAATATATAAATTTTATGATGTTGAATTTAAAAATTGTGTAACTAAATGTCGAAACAAAATAAATACAAAGGCTGTAGCAGGATAAGCATGGTCTGGGTGGCCTCGCTCGGATGTGATCCATATTGTGGGGGCAAGTGGCTACCCCTATAAAGTAAATTTACCCCAAGTATCAACTAAAAAAAATTTTTTACAAAAGTTATAAAGAAATTTTGAAAAACCAAAAATCAAATTTTCTCGAAAAGGGCTTTACCGATCATGATAGTTAAAATCATATATGTTATAGAGGGTACTAATGGGGTTCCGAAAAAAATTCAAGAACCAATTCTGTGATAATAAGGGGATTGTTCAGTACTGAACAATTTTTCTATTTCTAAGAATTCAATACGAAAGGAAACACTTTTACTCTTCATATTGTATTTCAAACAAGGACGTTTCCATAAAGCTTTTATTACCTACCTAATTTTAAACATTACAATTTCATTATTTATTTTCATTTACGACAAGACCGGCTTAGGCTTAAGATGATTGCGGAAAGTTTTACTGATTTAATCCGTCTAGTTATAAGTAGGTGTTTAATTTTTATAACCTTTTATGGTACTCTTCGGGTGACCAGGCGATGATCATGGGTCCTGGACCGAGGATCATCCTCGTGGATTTTCCCCGGGATTTTCCACTTCGTCTCTTTCCGACTGCGATCGGAAGTTTAGGGCCGCTTCCACGTAAGAACCGATACCGATGCATCCGGAAATCTCCGAAAGTAACCGAATGCGGCTTCGTGCCCAATTTACATGGCCCAGAGACTTTGGGTCAGTCATAGTATTTTTCAGATTTCCATCATCTCTCCTCAAGAGAACATCTCTCTCACAGCTGACTGATGCAGCTTGTTGCATCGAGTCAGCAACACCGTATTAAAATATAAAACTTTATTATAAATAGTCCTCCAATTTAATGCATGTAAATACAGTTCACTCGTCAATTAAACTTTTTATATTTTTTATTTAAAGGTGTGTTCATTTCTTTATTAATTCCAAAAATTAAAATTGACACCCAAGAGGGATAAATAAAAAAAAATAATTTTTAAATATTTTTTTTAAAGGAGTTACTTCTAGAACACCAACCATTTTTCCCTATATCATGCTCACATTCCAGGCTTCAAAATATATTTTTGCGGAAATGATCAAATCATTACTTCATAGTTTAAAAAAATAAGAACTACTTGTTGGCCACTCACATGTATGCAATTCCATGAGAATGAGGGGTGAACTTAATTTTTAGCTTATGACGCAATAAGTTATACGCAATGGTGTCACAAAAACCGGAGGCAACAGCATTTTTCAATTAAAAGCACATTTTATCGTGAATTCCCCAGTCACAGTGTCAATTGATTAGATAGAAAAATACTTCCCTTCGTTTACTGCTGACATTCGCCAAACTAATTTCATGTTTGCCCAGGATGCACCACGTGGAGGTCGTCAGTCAGATTAGCATCCTTTACTTTATTTACACTATATACAACTATATACATCCTGTATTAATAACTTAACAAAACATATATGGGCAATTCTTTTGTTAGTTACGTTAGAGTTTCACGCACATTTTTCAAAATAACTTTTTTTGTTGATTTTTTTGGATGTTCGAGTTTTAGTTTATTCGAAGACACTAAAAAAATCTTCAAAATAAGCATTCATATAAAAAAAATTTCAATAGAAGCCGAGGAATTGCAATTTCGTTACCAACGCTCTTGAAATTGTGATTTTCGGCGAAAATGTGAAACGTTCCAACGCTCTTGAAATTGTAATTTCTCGGCTTCTATTGGAAATTTTTTGCAGTTGAATGCTTATTTTGAAAACTTTTTTAGTTCCTTCGAGTAAACTACAACTCGAACATCCGAAAAAATAAACAAAAAAGTTATTTCGAAAAATGTGCGTGAAACTGTAACGTAACCAACAAAAAATTGCTTATATATGTTTTGTTAAGTTATTAATACAGGATGTTTATAGTTGTATATAGTGTAAATAGAGTAAGGGATGCTAATCTGACTGAAGACCTCTACGTGGTGCATCCTGGGCAAACATGAAATTAGTTTGGCGAATGTCAGAAGTAAACGAAGAGAAGTATTTTTCTATCCACTTATAATCAGTTGACACTGTGACTGGGGAATTCACGATAAAATGTGTTTTTAATCCAAAAGTTCTGTTGCATCTGGTTTTTATTACACTATTGCGTATAAATTATTGCGTCATAAGCTAAAAATTGAGTTCGCCATTCATTCTCATGGAATTGCATACATGTGAGGGGCCAACCAGTAGTTTTTATTTTTTTAAACTATGAAGTAATGCTTTGATAATTTCCGCAAAAATATATTTTAAAGCAGGGATGGCCACGGACCACTTGCAATGCTTCCCCTGCCTCGCTTTTTCTCCATTTTTGTTCCCTTTCTTCAAGCGCTTCTCCGAGCTTACCGGCCGAGAGCGGCTGTGCTCCCACCTCCATCCTAGCAGAGGCGGTAAGAGTGGGGTTTGACGAGTTGACAGATTTTAGCTCCCAGAGCTCGTCCGTGGCCATCCCTGTTTTAAAGCCTTGAATGTGGGCATGATATAGGGAAAAAATATTTGGTGTTATAGAAGTACTTCCTTAAAAAAAAAATTATTTAAAAAAATTATTTTTTATTTATCCCCTTATTACCAACAGAATTGGTTCTTGAATTTTTTTCGGAACCCCCTTAGTACCCTATACAACATATTTTAACCATCATGATCGGTGAAGTCGTTTTCGAAAAACTTTGATTTCTTGATTTTTCAAAATTTGTTTATAACTTTTGTAAAAATTTTTTTTTAGTTGATACTTGGGGTAAATTTATCTTATAGGAGTAGTAACTTGCCCCCACAATATGGATCACATCCGAACAGGGGCACCCAGACCATGCTTATCCAGCTACGGCCTTTTAACTGTATTCATACAAACCAGAATCTTGTGGTATAAGATTTTTCTTCTAGCCATTCTGACTTTGAGTTCCTAGTTGCAGCATCTAGAGTCTTATACCATAATTTCTCTAACCAGGTTCTCTACTTGCTCGAACGTTATTCGTCAATTCAAAGACTTTTTTTTACTAAAGAACCTAGTTACTGTTACCAGTAGCTCCAAAATGGGTACTGTAATTTTTTTTATAGTCACTGTTACCAGAAATCTGGTCGCAACAACTAGAAAATGTAGTTTCCATTACTTTAAATGACGAACTTGATTTTTTAGTCATCCTGTCTAGATACCATTTCTCTCAGTGTAACTATTTATAAAAAAAGTCTTTTTCATTTTTAAAGGAACTGAATTTGAAACAAAAAATCTATGGTAACCTTTTATTGTAAGGGTAGTATCGTCATTTTCAATGTTGGCAGCATTGAATAACAGGTTAATTAGCATCGAGATGCACTCCAGGCGCAGTGCGTCTTCACTACGCCACTGTTTATCCTCAGTAAAGAGGAAGAGAAAGGGAGATGGAGAGTTATTCAAATCTCCAACGATGGAAAAAGTGATTTGTGATACATGGATTTGTAACCTAACTCCGAGTTGAAACACTCGACAAATCCTTTGTGTATTGAAGTCAAGTTAAGAATACAGAGAGTCCTAAATCCAGAAAGAACTCAATGCAGAGAAAACAATGAGGTCTACTTATTGCTTCTGTATGTAGGTAATAATTCTTCACTCCGATATTAAATTTAGATATACTAAATTATTTTCAATGCCATATTAAACATTGTACTAAATTACTTACAAAATTACTAAATGAAAATCAAATCAAATTCTAATTATATAAATATTAATGCCTTTATTATACTCCTCCCTTTTACGGGTTCTGGAGTCTTCATAAACAAATACAAATCCACTTATTCCCTTACATCGAAATAACCAAAACATTTTTCTACATTTATCCCTAAACTAAACTTATTCTTACTTAACCACTGCGCAAGCTCCACAAGCGAGAAACGGAAGCTCTCTCACCTTATTTCCATTTAGTACTATTCTACCCCTTATCATTACCTACATTATTCGCCGCATTTTTACACATTTTTCTTAACGTCTCTATTCCGATCCATCCACTTACCCTTTACCCAATTACCCACTACCCCTCACCTCAGTCTCCCCTCCTCCGATGTTATATACTTCAAAACTTGAGAACCCGATCCCAGTTATAACATAGAAAAAATGTGCGAACAATACTTTACATCCTCTCACCACTCATTTCCTACGTTCCATCTTTACACTCTTACTCTCTCTTTCTTCATACTTCCTATCATCTCTAACTTCAGTTTTTCTTTCTATTTTCCCACTGATTCACTCACTTCTCCACCAACCCCTCTCCTTAAAACCATTTCATCCCCACACACTGCCACCCGTTACACACATTATTCTTGTCGATTCTCATTCTCCAAGCTCTTCATTTCTATTTCTCGTCTCTAAATCCTTCCTGACACTTTTAATTCACAATCCTAGCACCAACTTATTATCATCCAATTCATGCTAGTTAGAACCTACCCGTTTCTTTCCACCCAAAACAAACCTCCCTTTCACAGCCTTTGATACCCTTCACCCCCATACATAACCGTTCTACTTTCATACATTTGTTTCTTTGATAGTCTAACCTCTCTTAACATGGCCTTCTGATTTACAACAGCTATAATATCGTTTTCCAACCTTATCCTCTATGCCTTACATCATTCGCAGCTTTATTAACATTTTCCACTTACAAGTCTCTGCCCAACACTCTTTGTTCGCAATACGCCATAACCCACACTGCCTTCTATCTCACATTAAAACAATTCACTTTGCTCTGCTTTTTACGTATTTTTCACTTCAACACCTATTTGCCTATTTGTCCAATTTTCTATTCTCCTGTCTCTCCATGCCCCCTCTCATTTCAGCCTTCTCTCCTTCTCCCTTTCTCCCTGCTCCTCTAGTCTTCCCTCTCAATTTTTATCCACACCAGATTCCATAAACCTGTGCTGTTCCTCCTGCGGACTTCCGATGCGTGCTTTTAGGTATTTTCCCTGTACCCTCTCTTTCTTTCTTTGCTCGACTATTGTTGCTTCGCGTGTCTCTGTCTCGATCTCTTTTCTCCACCGTCCTGCCAACTTACACCTTTAGCCTGCTTCATAAACACGTGCCCGAATCTCCTTTTTGTTTTAATGCACACTTCTCTCCAAACTATCCACTGCTCTAGTCAATTCAACTCTCCGCGCATGCGTTTCTCCGCTTCCCTCGTATAACCACCATAACCTCACAACCCGCACGTGCTGATTTTGCAAAACTCTTTTCCTTCTAAAGTATCGTCTTTTCCTGCTCACCTTCACTCTCACTTCATCTGCATACCGTCCTCTATCTTTATTACACTATCCTTTCACTTACTAAAGCCAATTTCCTTCTTAAAACTTGCAAATTCTCCACCACTCAATCCCACTGACCATTCGCTACCATGCACGCACCGGAAGTCCAAAAATCAAATGCTAATCATATGAATATTATAATTGAAAATATAAATTAGGGTAAAATGTCCAATGTGAAACCTCTTTCTATTTTCTGAAATACACATACCAAATAACTTTCCGAACACAAACAGCCACTGTTCTATTTGCTAACCTCGCACAATTATTATTATTGTTTTCCATGTGTAATGTTGCATATAATATTGCATCATTTGTACATTTTTTTCAGTACGCACTTGTACATTTCAGCGGTACATGTTCAAGTCTGTCATAAACGATTTCAGAACACGGAAATGTGCTCTCTATTTAGTGACACCAAGGGGTCTTATTACACAATAGGACACTTTCAATTTTTTTTCAGCCTTTTTTATAAAGTTAAACCTAAACTTTGCAGCAAAGTCGTAGAAAGCTCACTCCGACGTCAAAATTTCCTTGCCGTGTAAGATTCAGGAAACCTTATAGAAGGACTTCTGCAAGTTATCTGCAATCTTTTTAAGGTTATAGCAAAGTCGTGAAATTTGCACAAAGCTGATTGCAAGATTATGATAAGGTTTCTGAAAGGTTATTTATTTCTTCGCAGAAATATATTAGCATACCATTGAATACTTGTAACATTAATCTTACTGGTGTTCAAAGGGCATATTAATACGTTCAAGCTTAGAGCAACCTTCCAGCAACTTACGACAACTTTACGAAAAGCTAACCACAACCTTCCAGTCAGGTTGCGCAACAAGTTCAAAATCTTTTCTCAATATTGCAAAGACGTTTGAACGTTGTAGTAACCCTGACACAACTTCGCAGTCAGGTTTCTGCAAACTTAAGTGCTATTGAAGTTGGAACTATGAAACTATTACTATTTTTTTCAAAATTGGTAAACCAAAATCATCTGGGAATGGGCATCTCAGCTTTAAAGATAATTCTATCGGAAATACTAGAAATCGATAAAAAGAAAGAACCATTTTGGACGTGGAAAAAATCAACACCGAAAAATAGATTACTCTACTCGGAGATGCTGGTAGAATATTCACGAATCTTCTTCACAGTATCTCAATGTCTAGGAGATAATTTATCGTACCCAGTCTAATCCCAGCCGATAATGAATTGCGTGTAATTTCACCAAATTCAGAAGGGGACTTGTACGATGAAGCAAATAAAAAAATAACAAGCGTTTTTGGTAACTTTGATACTTGTACGCTTCTATAATCATACTTTGACAGACAAGAGCGACTATAAAAATCTGTGTACACAACTATAATAAAACATATTTGTTGCTTTAGATGTACAAATTATATTTCCCTTAACAAATAAAAAGTATCCAACTCGCAACAGTTCATTGAAAAACTACAATATTTGACCTAGAGGACGACATGACAAAATATAATTAATAAATCAAGCGAAAATAGCTGAGTGAAGTTTGATTTTAATTATATGAGTCGCCTCGTTCGAACAAACCGAAACCCATCCTATTTCCCTACCCTTAGACGATATTGATATCGATATGAATATCGGCTCACTGTTGCGAGGTTCATTCTCTAAATTCTAAAGGAATGAAATTAAAAGCGAGTGGAGAGCGCCAACTAGAGAACAAGCAAGAAACTTTCTTATCGCGAGCTTTAAATCTATGAATTGGACCGAGAAACTAACGATACTACAATAGTGGACCTATTTTTCAGAGTACTAATTCAGGATTCTATAAATTCTTTAGAAATATACATCCTAGGAATAACTTAACCATCTTCAAAATAGTCTCAAAACCCCCAAAAAACTACCTCTAAACGTTTTTACCTATGCCACTTATATACGAGTAACAGACATTTCAGGATTTTTTGAGGTATTCAAATGCATGTTCTAATTTTCACGAAGCATCTAGAAGTAAGTCAACTATTTTCAGAATAGGTTCCAACCGTCAAAAACTACTTCTGCGGCGATAAAGGCTCTCTATTCCTTTATCCTGATAGGGCGTTGGAACCCTCTGTAAGAGCTTCTTAAAATAGCTAAAAATATTTCTAAGGGTTTCGCTCCTAGTTTCTCGCAAACTTAACCAGATAGACACTTTTTGAGGCCAGATTCGTATTCAACGCATCCGATATAGTACAGGACAACCCGTCTCTTAAAACTTACTTTTTCGAGTAGTTATTATGTAGTTATTATGTTATTCATTATGAGTTCAACTAGCTATTTCATCAAATTAAAAGCAGTACTAAATGTTCTTCTCTACAAATTAACTGCTTATTAGATCCTTGAAACTGAAAACTAGTTGTTATCGATAATGATTTAAGTAATGAACGTAATGAACGTCTTAACTTTTTAAGACACTCAAGTTACTGTAACGAGGAAAAAGATAAGCCCTTAGAGAATCTGAGCTTTTCTGAGCAGCAGGACATCAATCGATAAATGTCCTGCTGCATAAGAAAAATTAACGAAGCTTCTTGTTCTCGTGCAAATCGCCAGCTTGTCGTTAAACGAGCCGCAAAATCGTTAAGGTGACATAAGGATCTGTGAAAATCATCTACCGTCCGCTTGACGACTCACCCTTCACGTTTTTATACAAGCGAGAGTTCATCTACCACCCTCTGCGCTTATTCCTCTCATTTTCCACAATAGGAGCGTCGACAAAGAAAAGGAGGCTTTTTCTTACTTGGTAGCGAATATCGTGACTGCAGAACCCTGTGATGCTTCTACACGATTTAGCCCTTCTGGGGAAATAAGTAAGCGGCGTCCAAAGTTTTGTCGAAACAACAGAATAGTTTCGTGAACTGGATGAATGGTTTGTGACTTTGGGATGTGATCGATACTTTCGTGGAGGTAACAAATGCTCTCTGATAAGTAACTTTCTCCTGCCTCTAATATTTATTGAAAAAATAGTTAATAAACTGAAGTATTTTGTCAATCAAAGGGAGTATTTCTATCATCTGTTCAAACATTTTAATATATAATAGAGAAATAGATAGATTTTAAAATATTTTTTCCATAAAAAAGATTTTCTAGATTCTGGCTTTCCAAATAATCCTTCTGTTACATTTTTACTGGTTTACAATGTTATGTTTTCTCCTTTATTCTTAACTTCTCATTTTTCCTTCACTTCTCTTTCTTCATTTCGTTTAAATATACCGTTGTATTTCTTGTTATAATCTGTTGGCCTACCGTTGAACATTTTTTATAATTTTCCTTCTCATTTACCACCTCGCTGTCACTCTCCTCATCTGTTTATAATTTTTTCTTTTCGGATCTTCTTAATATGTACCTATAATATAATTTGATGTTTAATTCTAAAAATCAAAAGTAAAATCTATTTAACACTATGAACATAAAAACGCTTCAGTCTAGAAATTATTGTGTGATAATATGTGTTACATTTATGCAATGACTGAAACAAGCGTTTGTAATTTTCAATAAAGTTGAGTTGTCAAGTAATATAGCAGAGACAAGAGGGCGATAACAACTGACTGAAATTAAAAAATACCCGCTTGATCGAAGTTAAATTGACGTACTTCAATTTCGCTTGCAAATTTGTTTCCAACAGCCTCGTATCTCTTTGTTTCTTATATTTTATTTTTCCTATGTATATGGAAGAAATTTCAAATAAAACAGAGAAGGAATTCAACTAAACCGCTGAAGTACTGCAATGCAAACGGGGTAGGTAATTTCACGTCTGTCTAAAGGTTTGACGTGTATCCGGAAATGAAAAAAAAAACAGTAATTCGAGCATGCACTATTAAGCTGTGGTACAAATATTCTCTACTCTCTCTATAAAAGGTCATTCTCTACGTTAGAGCTTTAGAGTTTTTATTTCAAACGCTGTGACAATTAAAACCAATTTAATATTTTAATATGACGCATTTAATATAATTTCGTGCAATGTAAATTGATAATTTTGTGTAATTGGTTTATTTGGTTCTGCAGTTAGTTTTAAACAATTTAATTCCAGTTTAATTTCTTGCACTAATTTGGTAAAGTGGTAAATGCGAACCAGTAGTTAATTTACATATTTCATTATTATCTGCAATTTTGTTGTAAGTACTTTACAAGGATACAAAAGTGTTAAAAACTCGTGCCATAGAATCTTCTACTTTTCCACATTAAAAATTGTATTTTCATAATATTTTCTCTACATCATTAGTTTTAACGGAATTCGAATGAATGGGATTCGAGAAAAACGCGACCTCCGTCGGCGACTGTCAGTTTTACCTGGTTCGCCCCTAATTAATTTGGACCGTCAGTGTGAAAATTTGGAATAGAACAATTATTGATGAAGGATTTTTCCAAAATATTATATAAAATTACATTTAAATTTACCTCATTGAAATGATTTGAAATTAAAGCCCATTCTTGATATTCATAGTTATTATCCTAGTTATTATTTTATGATCTTTTTAAAATTATTATTTTCGGCGTAAAGAACGACTATACGTAGAAACTTCAAGATTCAAAGAAAATGGATAAAAGTACATTGTCTAATTGTAAGAATAATATTAAAAATTCTGTCTTTTGGCTTAAGCTTTCATACCAACTTGATTGTTATTATAAAGGTGAATCACCAGTTAGTCGAAGAGTGATTCTATGTTCGTACAACACTTTCGTAAAGTTCAATAACAAAGAAGTTTTACATTTGCCTTGCAATTTTAGGGTGGAGAGTGGACTTATAGAAGTAGGAGAGTCAAAATTTACAATAGTTTAATAATTTCTCACATGATGAGAATGAAAAAGAATTTAAAGCAGCATAAAATATCATACGTGATTTCCACGTGCAATACAGCTAATAAAATTAATTGGTCGAATCTTTATTGCTGGATAGCACAACATTTCACGCAACAGCCTTCAGAAATTCAACGTTGAATATCGAATAGATTAAACTAATTGTGATAACATCAGCGATCCTTCGAATAACCGATTGTGGGGTGAGGTGTTAAAGGAGATATGAGTGGAGGGAGGGGAGAGCGAAACAGGAGTCGTTTGAATTCTCGAATGCAAATCAATGCCAGCATTATTCCACTTGTGGTCTCCACGTAACTGACTGTATCGTGAACTTTACGAGCGATTAAAGCTCCTGGTAATTTCACGGTTTATAGGAGACAGACTTGCGTATGTCATAGGTAGGTTGGTACTAATATGTATGCATAATTAATTACTGTGCAATACATAAATTCGTGCCAGTTTCTCGAACGTGGCATACCTGTTTATGAATGTACTTCTGTCTTAACCCTTATGTGCACAACCAACTTTACCCACACTAATACACAACCGGGGTACCCGGGTACCCACCTCCAGTTGTAACTATATTTTAAGTAAAAATATGTTTGAAATCATCTACAATCGATTTATTTAAATGAATAAACATAAATAGAAAGTATTTGATCTATTTCCAAGTTAAATATTACAGTTTAGTCGCTTTGAGAATAAATCGGCTCAGAGGTTTCGGATACACCGCGGGTGGCGTGCGGTCAGTTTTCGCATTCAGCGGTTGGCAGATGTTCGCAATGTTTTTATTATGGGTAGTAAGGTGGTGTACCTCCATTAATATAGCACTGGAGATCTTCGGCACAACTGCGGCTCAGTCCAACGTGTCTAGTAGAGGGGAGTGGACGTGTATCGCAAGGAAACTTGGCAGTGCCGTTGAGTGCCAAGCGGCGTGTAGCAGAAAACGACGCCGATTTTGTTTTTGAACGTTATTACAATAGAATAAGCGATGTTGATTGTTAATTGTTGATATTTTGTATATACTGTTTAATATTTACATCATGCAAAATCATCTATCACGTTCAGAGTTCTCAAGGTAAGACTTATTTCGTAGTATAATTATTGGGCTTTCTTTCATTTTTGCAAAAGTTTTTCAATATAAAAATGTGTTTGTTGAATTTAGACTGACTCGTGAAATAAAGAATGCGTATCTCAATAATCTACTTGGAGACGCCAATGATTCCTCGGAATATGACAATGACAGTGACGACGAAGACTGGTTACCCAAAGACGCTATGGACGCGGTGCCAGACACTGATGCAGCAGCTGCTAGCGAAGAGTCCGAAGGGGAGGGAGAGGAGAGCAATGAATCCGAGCAAAGTGAAAACGAGGATACATCTTCAGGTACATCGGCGAGGAGAGAAGAAGTAGGAATAGAGAATGCAGAAGAATATATCGCAAAGGACAAAACGATTTGGAGCAAAACGCCGCCCGAGGTTCATCAAACAGCTTCTCACAATGTCCTGCGTCAAAAAAGCGGGCCGTGCAGATCTGCAGATACCTTGTCACTAGGAGACACATTTTAAAAAATTATTACTGTTGAAATGGTCGATATTATTGTTCGCTCTATCAATCAAAAAGCAAAGATCGTATATGATAATTATAATTCAAATAATCCGAGTTCTAATCAATCGTGGCATCCCGTAGCTACGCAAGAGATGTATGCGTTTATTGGAATTTTGATATGTTCGGGAGCAAATAATTCTAACACAGATCACAAAAGTGAAATGTGAAAAAGTACTTATTATCCTCTCTATCGTGCAACAATGGGCGTAACTAGATTTCGTGCTATATTGCGATTTATTCGTTTTGATGATGCGAACACGCGCCAGGCAAGAACAGAACAAGATCTAGCTGCTCCTATTCGAGATATATGGGCAATGTTCAATTCAAAATTATCTAAAATGTACAAGCCCACAGAAAATTTGACTATTGATGAGCAATTGTATCCTTATCGTGGACACACCAAATTTACGCAGTACATTCCTTCAAAGCCGGCAAAATACTGAATCAAAATTTGGTGGATTTGCGACGCTGAAAACGCTTACCCTTTTAAAGGAATTATTTATACAGGTAAAGTTGGCAATGTTCGAGAAAAAAATCAAGAAGAGAGAGTTGTGAAAGAGCTGGCAGCTCTATTCAAAAATAGTGAACGGAATATTACAATGGATAATTATTTTACTACTCTGCCAGTTGCTAAACACTTACTATCATGGCAATTGACTATTACAGGTACACTGAGGAAAAATAAACTTTATATTCCTAAACAAATGGCTCCTGATAAAGTGAGACCTGAATACTCTTCTCTCTTTGGTTTTCACGAACGTAACGTTGCACTTTGCTCGTATGTACCGAAAAAAACAAAGCTGTAATTTTACTTTCAACCATGCACTCTGATACTGCTGTAAACGACGACGAGCAAAAGAAACTTCACATGATTATGTATTACAATAAATATAAAACTGGCGTTGATACGATGGATCAAATGGTAAGTCGATATACTTGCCACAGACGAACGCAGAGATGGCCACTTGCAATGTTTTTTCAATATATTATACGTTGGAGCACTTGCCGTATATCTAATTTATTATGAAAATAATAATATGCTGAAGAAAAAAAACAAATCAGAGACGAATTTTTTGCGCCCATTGAGTGAAGAACTTGCAAAACCATTTATTGAAAATCGTTCTTCAAACAGGCAAATCATGCGTCATCATTCGATGAAGAACGTGATCGAGGACGTCCTCGGAGTTGAGTTTGCTCCTACTCCGGTTGTTGAAAAAGAAACTGTGGCTCGTGATAATACGG
>JBAGKK010487887.1:0-16138 GCA_037177015.1 Euceroptres primus
TCCTTTGACAAGAGCACGTCACTCTGTTCAATTTTTACTTAATAAATTCATTTTTATAAATCACACATTTCACTGTTTACTTCAAATTATTTTCGAAATTACTTGCATCGGATTAGTTTTCGGTGTAAGGCACCTACGCAAAGGTGCAGATATTAATCAACATTTTTGTCTGTTCACGGAAAAATTTAGTCGCTTAAAATTTAGGAGATTATTTGAAGAATCTTGGATAGAGAGAAAAGTCTTAAAATGTTTCAATGACTGAAGGAATAATAGAAAACTATTTATGAGATGTAGAATAAAGTCGACTAATTTTTAAAAACTGAGTTGCAGAAAAAAAGTCGTGTAATTATTATGTAAAAGTATTTTATGAACTAAGCGATCTTCTCTAAGAAATGCTCTAAAGGTTAACAATATTTGAAAAAGTTTCTCTAGAGTTTAAATGACAGTCGAGGGATTTGAAAGAGAGAGGATTTAGAAAATAATTTTGTACATTATAGTATAAAGTTGATCAGATTTTATATTATTTTCAACGAGGTTTTACATTTCTTGCTAAAACTAATTTAAGGGACGAGAAATCAAAGAACTGAAACACCTCGGCTTTTAGGACTTCGTCGACAGTAAGTTCTTCCTCTATCAACAGGTTTGTGACTGTTGATAGAGAAAGAAAGCAAGAGTTCGTGGGTCGCATGGTGGGGGCCGAAAACTTGCATGATCTGTTAACACTGGCACTAGTGCGCACACACCGCGTATGTAAAATATCAGAAGCCGCGCTTTTTGCGTTGTGTTTATATGAGCTGCCATTTTTATGCATGAGCACCGGTGTTATAACGTTTGTTAACTTTCCAGTGATGAAGATAAAAAGAGCTAAAATACTGAACAATACAGTCGGATCTCCATCATCTCAACTTTTCGGGGGGAGTGTATTTGAGCAAGTGTCCAACTACCAATGGTAGTTTAGATTACGATCCATAATCTTCCATAACGACTAGTGTTGAGGGCACCAGATGAGGGGAAGTTGACATGGTAGAAGTCCACGTGATCGAGGCCCGACTGTAGTGAGGATTGATGAAGATTCCTGAATTAAAATTTTATTTTATGGACAGTAAATGTTCAAATTTTTAATCCGAAATTTCTGTGTGTTTAATGCTGCCAATAATATTGTTAAATACAGTTAAATTACATCTGAAATCAAATCATTTTTCATAACACCTACATTGAAAATTCGACTTGTATAGCGGTGCGAAAGAAGCAATTTCAACCCTAGGGTTGAAATCCTTGCCTTTTTCCCCTAGTTACGTAATATGCTATTGTATATGCAAGCTTTCTCAACAGGGAGACATTTTTGGGGCTCTGCATACTACAGATACGGCTCTAACTCTAACAAGTGGTGAGAAAAACACCTGGTTAGTATATACAGAACGGTCGAATGTTAACGCTCAGCGTGCGAAACTGCGTTAGTGTATACAGTGTTATATTCGGTAGTATTAAGTTAGTTTAGTATAGATTTGCGTATAGTATAAGCCAAAAAGTCAGGTATGCTGTGAAAAAAATGTGTGTGTTTGCGTCTATGTATAGAAGTGTGTAAGTGTGTGTGCGTGTTGACCTTGTGACGCTATGAGCAATATATTTTTTCTTTCCTTTCTTCTAGATTTTCTTCGACTGTCGCTGAGACTTTCGTCAACTGGGTTAGAGAATATAACGCCCTTGCGTTCTACATTTTCAGCGACTGTCGAGCAAGTTTTATATGGCTGTTTATTTAGACTCTGGAGTTGAAATTTTTGAATTCTTCTCAAATGTTTCATAATTCCTAGATAATTATTTGTCACATTCTTCAACAAGGAGGTTTCAAAACTTTAGTCGACTTTTTCTCGTATCCGAGACTAGTACACAAAGTCGACGAATTTTTAAGCGACTAATTCTTTCCATGTTGTTAATGCCTATTGTTCAATATAAATAATTCATCATATTGATTGTTTAAAACTCTGCAGACTTATGTCTACGATACTCTCGCCAACACTTGCCATCTGCTTTTCGAACTAATATTTCTCTTGCTCGACACAGTTTGTACGATAACTGTATTCGAAAATAAGCCCTTATCTGAACATATGCTCGACTGAATTCGCTATTCCAAATCGAGTCGTTTATTCGATGCCATGAGATCTCCAGCAGTAATCTTTTGGTCATAACGAAATCGATTTTGTATTGGACAGGTAATTACTGGAAGTCGCCTTGTCTATGCGAGTCCTTGCTCGAGACGTGCTCAGCATTATTACTGTGCTTCGAGATCCACGAGTCGTTACATTTATCTTTTTGCTCTCTTTTCTTTCTTTCTCTATAGTGCCATCTACCTTGCTCTCCGAAGCATAACTCGTCTGCTATCGTTCTCAGCCCAGTTCATTTCTATTTCTGCCAGATCACTTCGGAGAATTGCATTTCGGTGGACGAGGACGACGGCAAAGCCGGAAGTTCGAGCAGGACTCGACAGGCGGAAGGGGGTGGATGACGGGTTAGTGGTCGCTCGCGAAAAGAGGCGAGTTTATTTCCACGAGTAACGATAAGTTTTAACCGGCACTGTATCTCCGCATTAAGGAAGCATTCCGTTCAAGTTTATCGCTGCTGGCTACATTCGATTTCCGTGTCCGGATCGTTCTGGCTGTAAGAGCAGGTTGCCACCCCAATATCGATGTGTAGGTGACGGCCTAGGGTTCACTGTCGAGCTACGATAAAGACTCGTCTCCTCTTTTACACGAAACACCAAGCCAAAGGCAATTTAAGACCGACTTTCTCGCCTTTTGGCAAAATTTATTATTCGTATAAATCAGGATTTTAGAGGATTGTACATTTTAATGGGAGGTTATATCAATCTTAAAAATAAAAATAATGACTAATTTCATTATCAATTATAATTAATTATAATTCGAAACCTTTTGTGTAGTCGATTTAGGTAATTGAATATTATTATGAAAATATATATTACATTTCCTGGACGATGGAATACGAGAAATACATACATTTAATCGCCAATGTATTGAAATTCAACTCATCATAACATAAATTCAATAATTAATGTGGACTGAATTTGAGATATTTATTTAACTCAATATGTAGATTATTTATCCTAATATGAAATTCTCTACATCCATTAGTTGTATCCATATAAAATAATTCTAAGTGAGGTTTTAAAATAAAATATACAACTAGTTATGATTAATGATTTGCTTCTCGAATATTGGAAAATTTCTTTTAACTTTAAACTTGATAAGCTGATATGATTTCCGTTCAAAAGTTTCCCTCTTAAGATTATACGTCAGATATTGATTCAATTTTTACTGGTGACATTTTGCTTTAGCTGCTTTGGTCTTTCTTTTTTATAAGTGATGAAAATCGCTCATAAATATGCATGTATATGTTTTCCCGAAGGATTTATGTACAAGCAGACACTGACTAACTTGTTTTTTGCAACCGTCGGAAGCTCCGAGATTGAGTTTCCCGTCAGGAAAAAAAGCATAAACAGTGTACGTAGAATTTGTAAGTCCTATACAGATGTTACCTTCGTTTCATGAAGAGGATACATTTTTATTATCACCGTCGACCCTACGAACGTAAAATTAATTTAAATCTTGGGTCGAGCGAGAGTATAACGCATTCTGGTCACGCGTCTCCCAAATCTGTAATAATAAAAGATAATCATGCCATATTCGATAACAGTGTCCTTGTACTTTTATATTTTAAGGAATTATTATAAATTCTGTAATTAAAAGGATTGTTAAGAAATTACTGTCATTTGTCTATTAAAGCAGTGCGAAATTTGGTTAACCTCTTGGGAAACTCTCTCTGAAAACAAAATTTAAAAAAAGTTAAACGACCATTTCCTTCCTCTTCAATCTTTTTGAAATTTTTAAGAAATTAAACTCGTCGAAACTAGAAATTGTAACACTTTGTTTGTGCAAGCAGAATTGGATAAGCGACATAAAATAAAAGAATTGTTCGGAAACCACAGCGAGAGGTACGAAGTAAAAAGTGAAAAACTAGACAAATTAGAGCAGCAGAGCATGCAAGAATGCGAGGCAACATACGCACATAGGATGGACCTTGTCTCGTATATACATCACTGTCCGGTGGTTTTTCGAGATCCTCGCCTTCCGGAATTTTTTCTTTTCTGCAACCAGAAATGGTGACACGAACTGGGTAGTTGCGAATTAGTTGCGAAGATAAAATAATGTAGTAATTAAAGTCGCTAATGTAAATTTGGTGAAGGATAGATAGAGGGTTAGGGGTGTCTGGGATGGGCGGCGGTTCACCGAAGCCAGCTGCACCCGCGACTGAAAATATCGTCGAAATATGCTAAGAGAAGCCTTTTCGCGATCTTAGCATAACAATGTCCTGAACATTCGGTACAAAAGTCCTGAATATGCACGAGTCAGGACATTCTGCGGAGGAAACGTAATCTCCGTTTCATATATTCAGCGAGGAGTATTTAAAGAAAATTCTTCCTTTATATGGCCCAATTTGTTTTTATTAAATGACGATCGATTACGCGTTTCTTTAAATTAAAGATAATAAAGTTATCATTCAATTCTTTAAAAAAATGTATACAGTAATGAAATTACTTGACTAAAATTTAATTTTGCAAGAAAAAATGACAAATTTGATCTGTAATTTTGTTGGTTGTCCTTAAAGGTTTAATCTAGGACATAATAAATTATATTTTATTCTATTATAAATTGTTATGCTGGTTAGGAAGGGATGTCAAAGAAAGAAACTCTAAATCAAAAAGAAATATTTATTTTTAAATAATGAATAATCAATAAATTTTCGATTTTATTAAATGTATTTGACAAAAACTTTCAAAGCCTCAAAATTTTCTAAACCAATAGGCTTTATATCTTCTGGAGGAACTTGGAAATAATACCCTGGCAATTCAAACGTGAACGATAAATTTACGCCACCAACACCCAAGGCCCAATCGAAACTTCCTCCAGATGCTTCGTCTGTAAAATAACAAAATAATTAGAAACTTCCTTTCATTTCAACCTAATGAACATATTTTTAAAAATTGGTTTCATAAATTTCTTAATTTAATAAATACTTACACAAGATCCGACCAGGACTTCCAATAGTGTATTTTGTCCCACGGACAGCTGAAAGTGCCTCTGCAGATTCTTCTGCTACTGATTTCTGTCACAGAAAAATGTTGATTTATGACATTTTTTCCAAATAATTGCACAAGAGTAAAGAGTACTTACAAGAAATGAATAATTTTCCGGTAATTCCTTAGTGTGTGCCCAAGGAAGCAAAAGGTACTAAAATTAAAAATACATAAATCTTTATATATTGAAGGTATACTTTAGTAGCAGGAAACTCTTAATAAATATTTTAAAGCTATACATTTCCAGATGAATGCAGACTTGTGTAGATTTTAATGGATCCATTTTTTGATAAAATAAAATCTCGCAAGTTTCGAGTTTCCACTTCTGAAAATGGTTCAGCTCCGGCAAAACTTTCTTTACAAGGATCTCTAGAAGTTCCTGATTCTGCAATTATTTAAAGTACCATAATTAGCTTGGGGTATTTCAAATTTGTATTAAATATTTGTAGTAGACAAAATGTTAAAACGAATTTTTCAACAGAAAAAAATATACCCATCCATTTGAAGTCAAAATTTCTGTTGGCATCAACACCAATGCACTTTGGAACTGTAGTAATAGATCGCGTTTTTCGCCAGAAACGATCCTATAAAAAAATATTATAATGAATTACTTACATTCTAACAGTTGGCAAAATATTATTAAACAAAATATTTTAGTACGTGGGTGTGCGAGAATTCGTATCCATCAGGATTTAATAACGGAATAATATACCAATCGACATTTTCATAAAGACATCTGTTTGTCTCTTTTATAAGCTCAGAAATTGCAAAAAGTGCTGTAACAGGTGCAATCCATTCGCGAGCATGAATTCCACCGTCAATGAGAATGGCAGGCTTATTTTTATTTCCACCACTTGAAATTTTGACACCGTAAGTTATACGCCCTTCGAAAGACGATCCAACATTTAATAGAGTAACATTTTCATGTAATCGAGACCATCCAATTAAAAATCGATTTATCTGCAAATGAATAATATATTTTTATTTACTTAAAAAGCGTCAATACAATTACAAAAGCGTAAATTCTGAAAACTAAGGGTATGCAAAAAGCTCGAAACTTCGAGTCGAGTCGAGCCGACTTTTTACGAGTCGAGTCGAGTTCGAGCATGCTCGAACTTTCGAGCTACTCGAAAATTTCGAGAACTCGAATGGCTCCGAGTTTCGAGTTTTCGAACTTGAAAATTTCAGGTTGCTAACAGCGAATTTAAGATCAAAATTCAAAAATACGAAATTTTTTTTCACAAAATGTCGAAAAAATATTAAAAATACAAAGAATTTGACTCGAATCGAACCGGATCGAGCTCAGCTCAACTCGACTCGAAACATAACAAGCCCGACTCGACTCGTTCGAACTTCGAGTTTCGAGTTTTTTGCACACCCCTTCTGAAAACAATTTATTCACAGAAAAATAGGTGACAAAAAAAAATAATTTGCATACTACAACTCCCCTAGGCCAGTGGAATTAGACATAAAAATCGAGTCAATTAACAAAAACTCCGAAGGTCTTCAAAAAAATTGTATAGTTGTTTTTTTGTATGTTGAACATAAAATAAAATTTTGCAAAACGTGATCGGATCGGCAATTTGTTAAAAAAAATTAATTTTCAAAATTTTCCCCGCATTGCTCCACGAAAATTCAAAACATTTTGAAAACCTGAGTGAGTAATTATAAACTCAGTCTCTATCCTGTGTTAAATTTGCAAAACGTTCGTGATTCGGCAACATTATTAATTATAAACAAATTATTATTTTGTTAATCACTCCCCAGCGAAAATACTGAAGGTTTTGCAAAATGTTGTTTCTACTTTTTTTCATTAAGAAGAGACTATTGTTTGATTTGCAAAACTAAATACATAACGCAAATTATCGTTTTTTAAATTATTGTTCAATTTTTTGCAATTCGACTCCTAAAATTCCAGCGAAAATTATGAAGGTTGCGGTTTTGGGTTGCAAATATTAGACATGTCGTGATCTGAAAATTATCAAATTTGCAAAACATTGCTCGGCCGGCAATAATATTAAAATTGCAATTAAACAAATTAGTTACTTTTGTAAACTAGCGAAAAATTACAAACATTTTGCAAATCATACTGATTGATAAACAACTTATTACCAACGTCATATTACATTTGCAAACTGTTTACAACTTGACAACATTATTAATTATAAACAAAATAATATTTTGGGGAATAATAATTATATAAAAATAATATCGCTGGGGAATAATAATTCCCCAGCGAAAATACCGAAGGTTTTGCAAAATGTTGTCTCTGCTTCTTTCCATTGAGAAGAGACTATTATATGATTTGCAAACCCGTATGCATAACGCAAATTATCGTTTTTTTAATTAATGTTGCATTTTTTGTAATTTAACTCATAAAATTCCTGCGAGAATTGAAAATTTTGCTTTTTTGGGTAGCAAATGTTGGAAATGTCGAAATCTAAAAAATGTTAAATTTGCAAAACGTTGCACGATCGGCAACAATACTAAAATTGCAATTAACCTATAATTGTTCCTAAAAAATAGAAATAACGAACTTGCGGGTTGCAGTTCCTGCAGAAGTTGTATTGTGTTTGAAAGACTTAAAGTTTATTTTTAAACTTAAAATATTTCATAAAAATCAGCAATTTTAGCGTCACTTCATTTTTAACAGAATTTTCAATCATGACGCGAAGGTCGGAATAAAAAATGTAGAGCATTTTCGTTTTATTAGAAAATCTCTACAAACCTTTCGGATGCAATGTGTCTGTATATATTTCCTGTACTTTCTGTTCTTTAAGTTTTCAGAGTTTTGGATTTATATATTTTATTGAAATATTTATTTAAAAGTATGTCGCCTCTGAATTCGAATTTGCTTTCAATAATAGCCAAAAAATTCTTCAATTTCCATATTGGCTACGAATGTATACGGATTATGTCGAGATTATATAATATAAATAATAAATCAACAGAAAATTGTCTTAAAATTTCAAGCTCAAATTTCAGAATAGCCTAAAGTAAAATATGTGTTCTGTATGTTATCGATGTTTACAGTCCTCAAAGTTTGTTTCCCACTAGAAGCTTTGAGAGAAATCTGTCAATAGAAAATGGAAAAATTTTCTCTCATTCGAACTCACGAATGGCTTTTGAAAAATTAAAAAAGGTAATCTATCTCAATCAATTACGGCGAAACTACACATTTAAAAAATTTTTCAATTTCTGAATATTATAATAGAAATTTTGTTTTCATAAGTCAGTTATTGGAAGTTCGACTTACCCTTTTATGGGACTCAAGTACTCTTCAGTTGCCAATGCAAATGTCACTAGGGCAGCAACTGAGATAAATCGGATAACCATCTTAAAATTAATAGATAACAATAAATTTGGTTTCTATTTTTATACGTTTTTTAATTATTATGGGCAAGTTATTCTTAATAATTCAATCTATTTTTAGCAGACATAATGTACCCAATCGCTACCTGGTCTTACGTAAATAATTTGCAAACATATTTAAGAATGGAAAATAATTCGGACATGTGTTCCACAGATGATATGCAGAGAAATATATGTCATTCAGTCAAGGATTTCTCATTTTATAGGACTTTTAAATACTTATATTTAATTTTGATCAAGTGTGAGATGTGCATAAATTATTTATTTATTTATTTATTCATTGAGTACATTGTACTTTTTGTCAGTTACAGTTGGCAAGCAAAAAGTTTTTTTTTAAATTTGAACAAAGAATAAATTGAATTGCAGCGAGATATTTTTTATAAACGGCTATTATGTTAAACAAATTTGCACAACTTCTTATACGCACATAATACATTTAATGACATAATAAATGACGCACGGTGTTCACGCATCAAATGGTAATATCTTATTTAAAATTGAGCGAAAAATCGATAGTATTAAAGTACTTTGGATTCATTCTGTCTGCCATTGCAATTTGATTTTGGATATTTAAAATAATTAAATAAATAATTACCTTATATTTAATATGACAGAATTAAAAAATAAATGACATAAAAGTTGTCAAAAAAATGTGCAAACAACAAATTTAAGTAAAAAGGGAAAAAAAATTATGAAGATTCAGTCATTTATAAAATTTGTAATTTGTTTAAAGTAATACAACCTTATAAGTGTTAGAATTATTTTTATCATTTTGCTTTTAAACTGTTTTCAATGTGTTCAAATTTTCATCAAAGATTTTTTTAGAAGATAAAATATAAAATTGCTTTTATAGGTATTAATTGGTAAATAATGTTTGAAATACTTCCTTATTTGAAAAAAATATTTTTCTTTCACAAATCTTTGACTTGGTAAAATTCTTTCTAAAATTTACAAATTAATAGAAGACAGGGACTCAAGGGTTCCAGGCGGTCAACTCGGAATAGAAAAAAAAGAGTGCTCGGGGTGATTCTACCACGAGCTACCATCGACATAAAAAGTTTGGAGAACGCTGCTGTAACAGATTTAATAATATTTATCCTTTTCCACAGTCAGGTCTGGCACTGCGGGGTGTACATCTGTCTAAGGAAACCAAGGATGTAAAACAAGGACAAGGAATTCCATGATTTTTAAGGCCTTATGTAAACAAGACCTTATGTTTTAGTCGTCTTAAGTTCCTTGAAAATCAAGGCCTTGCTCGGATTTTCCTTGGCTTCCTCGATTTTTTCCTTGACATTTCTCGTCTTGAACGGCATCACTAATGCAGCTGAATGGTAATAAAATTGAGTAGTTAGATCTACATGCTGAGATTTAAAAATTTTATGTTCTATTATTATTTATTTTGTTGTTTTTATTAAATAATTGTTAAAATTTTGTTACCTGTTTATTAATTAATTGCTATTTTTAATTGTTTTTTTAATATTTAAAAGTTTATAATTGTTCTGAATTATATATAATTGTTATTTTTATATAATTTTTATCAAAATTATGAATGAATTAAATATTAAATGTATACATCCTCAGTGATGAATATTTTTTCAAAAAATAAATGATAAGGTGAATTAGTTTAAAAAATATTTATTACATATATTACGTATGTCGAGAATATTACGTTTAATAACATTATAAACAATTATAAACTTTTAAATATTAAAAAACAATTAAAAATAACAATTAATTAATAAACAATTAACAAACTTTTAACAATTATTTAATAAAAACAACAAAATAAATAATAGTAAAACATAAAATTTTCAAATTTCTCAGCATGTAGATCCAACTATTTAATTTTACTACCATTCAGCTGCATGTTTCAGTGACGATTTTAGAATTATGAATTACTATTATGCTTATTATTACTAAAAAAAATATTTCCGGTCAATATTTGAAAATAGCTTCAAGTTTTTTTATTATTTTATGCTTTTCGCCCATGCATTGCAATGCAGAAGTCAGCCGTCCTGATCGGAGCGCCATCTCTTGGATTCCGGTCTCTAAAAAAATCAAAAAAGTGGGGGCGATGCATGGGGCTGGTCCTCCGCAATCGGTTCGGTCAATAGCGCTTCCAGAACATGGCGACTGATGGTATTTTCCCATGCCCATGTATAGTCGCCATGTTCTAGAAGCGCTGATCAGTCCCTCCGAACCGATTGGAGTGGACCCTGCGCGCCCGTCAGGCTTAGTCCTTCTGATTCATAGGGCCATGCACGATACGAACTTTCCGCACGCTTTTTGTAACGTCACAACTTGCCGTCAAGTTTCGCTTCCTTCGAATCCAACGCTGATTGGAGGAAATTCAACGTTCAAAGTTGCCGTTGATTAATTGAAACGAATACCGTGATATTGGTCAGGATTTGATTTAGAAATTAAAGCACAATTAAATTATTCACAAGAACTCAAGTTTATTTCAAATTGTTGAATTTGATTTCTAGACAAACTTTTATGCAAAGTAATCCACTTAGTATTGATATGGAACATAATTTATTTCGCTTCCTGGTGGAATACTAATTTTAACAATGTCGTTCCTTGTATAAATATGAATTTCGATCCATCTATCTGGATAATAATAAAGTCTATACAAGTGTATTTGGGGCTGATTTTCAGTTGGCCAATTTTCGATTAAGTTAAACAGATTAACATCAGGATCTGACAGGTTTATTCGATTTTGATACAAACATATGTCTTTAATCCTCGATAGGATTTCCGTAAGGAACTATATATTCAGTTTTTCCCTCTATTGAATAAACCACGATTACTATATGATGCAATTCAAAATATATCCTGCAGATCCTTAAGGGTTCAAATTATATTTCCGACATGTAATCCACAAGTTCTATTTAAAAACCAGAAGACATTTTGATATAATTATATTTTAAATAAGTATACCTCGCGAACTTATTCACAACACAAATTATTCCTTATATTAATTAACCGAGAAGCCAATCGCGGCTGCGACTAATCAAGAGAAGAATTTTCTTTGTATTTAGAAAAAATTTTAAAAGCTTCAAAAGTTTCTAAACCAACAGGTTCTATATAAGATTGATTTATAATGAAAGTAGAGCCTGGTAACTCTATAGTGTATGATAAATCTGCACCACCGACAGACATGGCCCAATCATCACTTCCTCCAGCTGATGGATCTGAGAAATTAAATACAAAATTTCGTACTTTCGGACACAAATTCAAATTTTTAAGATAAAAAGTGGATAATAACTAATATTTTTATCATTATTAATAATCGCTTCGTTAAACCTCTTTTTCACTAATCATGTTTCTCTAAAGAAACAATACAGTTTTAAGTGAAATATTTTCAACATTCGATTTTTTCAACTTCAAATCTTTAAACTTGAATCTATCGTGTAAATTATTTATACAATTATTTAAATAATTTAATTAACCTACAAAGCAATAGATTGCTACTTCCAACTGCATAATGAGTCCCATATAGAGCTGTTATCACTTTAGAAGCTTCTTGCCCTACTTTTGTCTGTAAAAGGAACACTTTAATTTATAAAAATTTCTTTCTAAAAATTAAATTATTTTTAATGATGAATGGCTTGATATCCAAATTTTTAAATATGTTTATACTTACGAGCGTGGGTTCATTATCTGGAGGATATTTGGTGTGTCCCCAAGGATGAAGAATGTACTGAAGTTAAAAATTTAACAACTCAAGGAACTAGAAATTGTAAAACATTTAACACGAAAAACTTATGTTACCTGTCCAAAAGAATGTAGACTTATATAGACCTTAATGGCGTTTTTTTTTGAAAGAATAAAATCTCGCAAATGTCGAGTTTCCACTTCTGAAAATGCGGAAGGTCCTGCGTAATTTTGATGGCAGGGATTGTTGGAAGCTCCAACTTCTAAAAATCAAATGAATATAATTTTTGTAAGTAATCTAAAAACAGATAAAACTTTTAAAAAACCACATAATATATATTATTTACCCATCCACATAAAATCAAAATTCCTGTTTCCATCAACTCCTCTGCAAAATGAACTAGGTCTAGATCGTGTTTTCCTCCAAAGACGATTCTGCAATAAAAATATAGTGTAGGTACTTAATTAATGTGCTAAATTAAAGAAAAATCAATAACATAGAACATTTTTTAATACATGGCTGTGCGAGAATTCGTATCCATCAGGATTTAACAATGGAATAATATACCAATCGACATTTTCATAAAGATGTGTGTTTGTTTTTTTTGTAAGCTGAGAAATTGCAAAAAGTGCTGTCACAGGTCCAATCCACTCACGAGCATGAATTCCTGCATCAATGAGAATAGCAGGCTTTTTCTTTTTTCCGCCGGACGAAATTTTTACACCATACATTTTACGTCTTTGGTAAGATGAACCAATGTCGAATAGAGTAATGTCTTTGTGCTTTTCAGAGATTCGTTGCAGAAATTTGTTTATCTACAAAATAATTATTGATTTTTACATATTCGAGTTCTAAAAGAGTGTTTCAGTGGATTCAGATATCACTGCTCCTTTGCAAAATATATTATATAGGTACAGAATCTTTGTGCTTACTTAGAAAATATTTATGTAAATGAATATTGGTGACTGAATAAAAGTAGCTTACTCCTCTGTAACGTGGGAAGTAGCTGAAAGAGAATATTCTATTTGGCAGTCGGCTTTCCATCATTTGAAATTTTTTTTGAATATTATATTCCGCTTCAACTACTTTTCGGAAATCTTTAATAAAGATATTATATTTGATGCCATGAGAGTCAAGTAGTTGCTTGAATTGAGTGAGTTGATTTTCTTTGACTAGGACTTGCACATTGATATAAGGAAGACGAGCAATTTTCATATAATCAAAATCCTTTTGCGTCTTGTATCGAAGCACCAAAGCTAGTTGTTTTTCATTATCACATGTAATCGAAAACCCTTGCATTCTACTCAAAATAAAAATTTTTTCAAAAATTATTAAAATTTCTTGAAGTTTATTGATCGAAAATATAATGTAGAATGTGTAAAAATTTATATAATCTAAGGTTTCAGGACACAATAGAAGCGCAAATACGTTTTAAGATATTTTTTCTATTTCATTTTTTATGTTTTTAAATTGTTTGGAAAGTGGATATAAAAATGATAGATTTAAACTTGCCCTTTTAAAGAAGTCAGATATTTGTCAGTTGCAGACGCATGCATTAAAAAGGCAGCAGCTAATATGAAACGCGAACCCATTTTTTTAATACTCTGTAAATTTTTTACAAAAATGTCAAAGAAAAATATTTGAATAGGTTACTGCAATTACACTAAAATAGTACAAAGCTTTAGTAAAAGAAAGATGGCATTTTGATTTGGATTTTATAAGTAAAGTACAAGAATACGTAAAGTTTTGAAAGAATTTCTATTAGAAATGGTAAGAAGAGAGAAAACAATAAATGATATTAATAGACAGTTACTTATCTAATTAACTGCTTTGAAGGAGACATAATTAAAAACAGGTGTATTATATATTTTATGGTGAATTAATAGGATCTTCGTCTTTATTTTACTTCATTCTGCACTTCATTATCGTTAAATACGTTCTGTGACTCCAGAATAGGTACTGCAGTAGGTTGATTAATACTTTTCTGATAATTCACTTTCATACTTAACTACTTAATGCATTTCAAATGTGCTATGACGGTGACGTTTTCAGAAGTACTGCAATATTTCATTTGAAGGTCATTCTTGAAAGACCTTGAATGAGTAAAACATAAGTGCTGTCATAAGTGTTAATATCTTATATCTATTTAATATATTTTACTTCATATCCGATCATATTTTTTCTTATTTTCAATGCTTTGCTAACATTTATAAAATTTTATAAATTCCTGCTGCATATTCCCAAAAAACTTAAAGGCTGCAAATGTTTCATAACCAATAGGCTTTATCTCTGTTGAAGGTATATTGAAAGAATTTCCTGGCAATTCTATAGTAAATGAAATATTTACACCACTATTAGCTAAGGCTCAATCGTCACTTCCACTAGGTGCTGAATCTATAAAATTAAATTAAAAATTGATTTCTCTTGAAAAAAAGTTTATTTGAAATAAATTTTAAATAAATTTAAAATATTGTATTTTTATTGTTTCTTTTAGTTATAAAAACATATTATATTCTCTAATTTAAAAGATATTTTGTGTGACATTAAAACTATTTTGAATAACTTACATAATACACGAGCGGAACTTCCGACTGTATACTTCCGACCGTACATTTGTGAAATTGCTTTTGTAGCTGCTTTTCCTAGGCGCCACTGTTAGAAAAATATTTTGGCTCAAATTCTTTCTCAAAATTTAAATTTGGTTCGTCAAATTGAAAGAGATTTCATTGAATTTTTTAAATGTACTCATGTATGTATGCTCATTTTCCGGTAAGTAATCATCATATTCCTATGGGTACAACAAAAACTAAAATAAAATAAAAAAGTTACAAATTTAGAAACGAATAATTTTAAATAGATAGATATAGAAAGATATATATATATATATATATAGATATAGATATTTGACATTCAATATAACGTTACGTTCCCATAAGAACGTTGAGAGATCTTAATGTTGCCGGGTTTAGATAGAATGAAATTGGACAAATTTTGTGTTTCGTTTTCTGAAAATGCGTGCCTTCCGAGGTATGTTCCATCGCATGGATTCCTGGAAAATCTACCTGCTGATCCTAAAATTAAATAACAGTAAAAAAATTTAATCATAAATACTATCGATTGGACAAAATGGTGAATGTTGTGCTTATTGTGAAATAAAAAAAATGTCTGATTAGTTTTTTTTAGTGCATTTTTCAATCGTTTAGTATAAAATATATTTGCTACCCCACTTACAGTCAAAATTTCTGTTGGCATCAACACCTATACATTTTTTGTTTATAGAGCGAAATCGTGTTTTCCTCTAAAGACGAGTTTACAATAAAATTAGTTTATTTATTTGTTTATTTAATATTAATCTATGATAAATTCGAAAAAATTAATAATGCAAAAAAATTTAATCACTGCTGTACTTGAGATAATCTTGTAATCATTGTAATATGAGAGTATTCATAGCCATCTGGATTTATCGTTGGGATAAAATACTAATCGACGTTTGCATAAAGGTATCTGTTGTTTGGCTTCAGAAGTTCAAACATCGCATAAAGTGCTGTCGTAGGAGCAATCCATTCACGAGTATGAATTCCAGCATCAATGAGAAAAGCAGGCTTTTTCTTTTCTCCACTACTCAAAATTTTTCTACCACAGGTGTATTTGCCTTCATAAGACTTACCAATATGGAACAGAGTAACATTATTGTTTAATTCAGTCAATGAATGCATATAGTAGATCATCTGCAAATCAATTATTTATTTCTGTACATTTAAATATAGTACATCTGCAAATCAATTATTTATTTCTGTACATTTAAATATAGTACATTATTTGCCAAGTTTAAACGCAAATTTTGACGATAGCGTAGTTTAAATCACGAGGCGAAGCCGAGGTATTTAATCGCTCGAGCCAAAATTTTCGTTTGGACATGGCAAATACAGTGCTTTTCGTCATGAGATCGAGAAAAAGCC
>JBAGKK010487898.1:0-16137 GCA_037177015.1 Euceroptres primus
AGGAGTGGGAGAAAGATGCGACAGAACTTGATCCAGAGATCATAGAATTATTACAAAAATTCAAATTAAAAAACAATTTCAATGAGATTCATTGAAGGAAGGAATTTTTCTGACAGAGTATTATAGTATAGCAAAATAACATCGCAAAATAGTTTTTCTTTTATATTTTGTTTCTAAGTCACAATTCTCGATTATCATTTAATAATAATTTTAATTCAGAATTAGTCAGAAAGTTAATTAATTAATCACTCCTATCGAGATGCTTAAAAATAATCATTACAAAAAAACCGCTTATTCAGACGCAAACTTGCTACAGATGACTGTTTATTTAAAATATTGTTAATAACAATAACACAATAGCGAGTTTTTGCCACACTTTCCTGATGAATTGTAACCACTTAGAAAACTGCAACATGATTTAGCAGAAAAAAAATTTTTTTCTGATGGAAAACGCTAAATTTTTGAATTTGTTGATAATATTTTTATTAACAATAAAAGTATTTAACATTTATATTTCTTGCAGCTATTTATTATAATTTAGAATTAATTTGAAAGTTGGTTGATGAGAAAAACATCTTTGAAAAAAATAAAATAACACAATTTGTTTATTAGAATATTTATAATAGTGGTAATTGTTAACTAATGGTTATTTTCCATCCTTAATCCTATTTTTATGAGATATTTAGGCATTTTTAATCAAGATAAAGTTTTTTGCTGTGGTTGAGCACCGTATAAAAGGAATTGTTTATAATAATTGTTTATAAAAATTAACCGAAATTTTAAACCCAATGCTTAAACCATGTTCCTGAAGTACATCTGCAATAAATCTGATTGATGGCGACTTCTCTTAAGTCTTTTCTTCCGAGAAACAAAAATAATATTCGTAAAATGTCCAATTTTGACGCTCTATTTGTTTAAATAATAAATTTCACATAGTGAAAGTAAAAAGATCAGGCCCAATGACGTTCCGCAGGATTTAATTCTAAGTATTTAAGAAAAAACATCAAAATTGGTCGAGAATTGTAGTCTGTAGTGGATAAGGATCAGTAAATTCCCGATTCCTCCCACTTACACAACGGTGTAAGCCCAAATGGCGCGCCCGCCCGAAGGTTAAGTTTTAATTTTGTAGATCAAAATGATCTGTTCATTTTCACTTTTTCTACACAAAGCACCTTCTGTTCAATTTTTTTAGGAATAAACGAAAATTACTCCTATAGACCGTAATATTTAAAGAGTATAACAATTTGAAAAAGGAACATTTATATTAACTTCTAACACAAAAATGTTAATAGTATAATATTTAAATCGTAAACCAATTCCAAATTTGTTAACAAACAAACAAATTTGTGAACAAATGAATTAAAACTTTGCATTATATGTACTTACCAGAAATGTTAAAATGTTACACTTGCTGCAAAAATGAAACTAATGCTAAAAAAATGCGTATTTTCAGCGAACTTTTCACAAAATGCATAGCAATACGAGAAACGATATTCACAGCGTCATTTATCAGGTATACCTGCCTAAATGGCCGCGTACGATTTTCGCATAGAAATATGAATCTTGGTACATGCACCTATTCCTCCAACTTTCCAAGCATTCCAACCGTGCCTCTACCAAAACAAATAATACCTGAGGCCCATTAATGAGACCTTCACCTGTGATTCTTCTCCTTGCAAGAGAAGTTAAATGAAATAGTATAGTAAGAATATCTCCAGCGTTTCTTTAAACATAAGTTCTGTCTTTTTTAAGATTAAAAAACACAAACATAAATTTTGTTTCGTTATTAGATAAAATTTCAATTTCCCTGTAATTCTTCTTCTTGTAACAGATACAGGATGATCCGTTATTATAAAAACTGAAATGAAATCAAATCTGACTGAAATGAATCTGAAATGAACTCAATTATTGTAAATAAATGAATTTGTATGAAAATAATATCTGCAGCACTTTCTTCCGCATAATAACTTTATTTTTTCAAATTAAGAAAAAGAAATATAAATTTCGTTTGGTTTGCAGACATGTTGAGAATTTTCAAAAAATTATTTTCTAGGATAAATTACTACATGTATTTGTTGTAAACAATAAGGTTCATTTTACACTCAATGCAATAAACAATAAATTTTTGGTAAAATGTAAGAAGATAAATAAAATAGTTGTGCATTGCTGACACAAAATATGATTTTTTTAAGTATTTCTGAACAGATTTGTAATCAACACAAAAAGCTAGCCCAAATTAAAAAAAAAACATCCTAATATGTCCATTGGTTGCGGAGATATACAAACTTTTTTTAATTTGAACGCGTAAATTTAATTCTGGCGCGAGCGCCCCATCAGCAGTAGCGGTTCCCCCCACTTCGCCGCCACAGACCACGTCGATCCTTCTCCCATAATCAGTCATCGTAATGAACAACAAAATATTAATGCATTGCCTTGGAAATTTAATAACAAATAGTACAGCTCTCATTCTGTATTTTATGTAAATTGCGGTAGCAGTAATTTTTGACCAAAATAAAATTATCTCCCCCCCTCTGCAACTACAACACCTTTTTTTTTTAAATGTGTAGCAAAATAGCGCTTATTTAATGAATTTAATTTCGATTCCATCAAGTGAAAATTGACAAAGTTATTCTATTTGTTTATGACGAAAAAACGTACCCTCTTTTTGTACCCATTTCTGTGCAATTTAATAATGAAAATTTGTTTCGCTTCTCAGTGTACTTGATAGGACAAGTCCCGTAGAGGACAATAAGCCACTTTTTGTTAAGATACTATCGGCCAAATCTGTAGAAATTTTGTTGAAAAAAAGTATATTTTTTAATAACAAATGAGTTGTTATGAAAACTAATTATTATTTTGGGCTGAAGTTTGGCACACATCTTAGGGGTGATAAGGGACATATTTTCTGAAGGTTTGAAACTTGTTAATTAATTATTGCCATAATAATTGCATATTTAAAAAGAGGCACATTCGGGTGGTTTTAATTTTTTTCCAAATAAACAAATAAACAAATCTGAATGTGCGTCACGCAATTTTGTCGAATGACGGCAATACTTAAGGAATGTAGCAAGACGCCATCTTAAGGCCATATCGTCGTCTTAAGCTGATAATACCCCAAAACTTCTTGCAGTTCCGTAAATGATAGGGCACTGGCCCAAGTAATGATGGCATCCGTGGTTTTCTCTTCCACTTAGAGATTTCATTTTACACCATTCCAATTTTATTCAAGTGGGTATTTTAAGATTTTGGAGAGTGCTAAAAACAAATTTGATAAGAAACTTCAAAATTCAAAATGTCCGAGCCAATATAGCGGTTCAAAACTTTTAAAGTTCAGAAATTGTTGTATTAAAAAAAAAAATTAGTATCTTAAAGTTTTCTAGGTCGCTGAATCCAAATATGATAACAGAATTTAAACATTTAAAACGAAGGATCCAATATGGCAGATAAAAAATTTATAAATTGTTGTATTTTTATAAAAATCAATATATTAAGGGGCCCTACATTCAAATTTAAGAACAGAATTTAGAAATCTATTATGGCGGATCAAAAATTTAAAAATTGTTGTCTTTTTATGAAAATGAGGATCTTAAGGTTTGATTTTTATATAATTATATTTATATATTTATGTACTTATATTTAGTAATAATTATGTTTGTCGGATAAAATTAATGGATTCTTTTAATTGAAGTTACTATTAAATTATTTTATTTTATACACATTTCATATATTTTAGAGCCTACATTTGAGATTTTTCCGTTTTTTGAATTATCACCTAAAATTTTAAATAAACGACCGCCATTTTGAATCCTCCATTTTTAATTTTTTATTTCTAAGATTACATATGGTATGAGGACACTTAAAACTCCCCGAATACCAACATGTATCAAAAAAAGTTGAATAGAAGAAAAGTTGCACCCAGGGGGTTCAAAACTACCCCTAGCATGAACCCCAAAACTAATTTTTTTGGCTCTCTTTATGAAATCACTTTCTTGGATCCTCATTACCAACTGTTTAAAATGAATTTGCTTTATACCAAAATGCCGTATTCTTCACTTCTTAGGATGTACCGCTACTACTAAAAGGGTTGTAAAAACCATGTTTTTGAAGAATAATTTTGCACAACTCACGTTCTCACTCTTATGAAGGTCGTATAAATTGATTTTACGAAAAGAAAATTTTAAAATAAAAATTTTTTTTCAAAAGGGAGAATCACCCATATAAATAAAAATTTCGTATTTAAGTCCGCCATATTGGATCAGCGATTCTGAATTTTGCAACTGTGATGTAAAACATTCTACTTTGGCGACCCCAAAAACCTAAATGTGCCAACGTTTATGCAAAGAATAGTATTTTATGGGGCATCTCTGTAAATAAGTAAGTGTTTTTGCGTTAGAATGAGGGATTCAACGCGAGCCCGAAGAGAGCCGAGGCAAGTCGATGGCTAGCCGGAGCACAGTAGGACTAAACGCATATTTTTCGTCCAAAAAAGTCTACAGCCTTCAATTTTGCCCCGATTTACGATTTTTTTTGAACTTAAAGTGCAATAAATTTCAAAAAGCACACTGGTAAGAGATTTTTGAATTCACGTTTGTTTATTTATTATATTGCGACCCTTGGTTTATAGAACCAAGCCTGGAGATAGGCAACCCTCTTTCTAATAGAGATTGAAGGCGTAAGGAGGCCCAAGGACCCGCGAAATAAGTTGAAAGCGCAAGTCACGGTCTCCCACCCGCGCACTCGCGTGCTTGGTGGGGAGGTCTCGCAGTCCGAATTCGAGAGGGTAGTCTGCAGGCCGATGAGAGGTCAGTTGCAGTGGGTAGAAAGCAATATAGGGAACCCTGCAGACGTAATTCTGATCCTGATTGCGGGCTCGTTAGATGGCGGAGCGAGTCTTTCCGCACTACACGTCGCTCAGGTGCCATAGTTTGATTTGTCCCTCTTACTCTTTTGCCGTTTACCGAACGGTGTGAACTTTCGTAGAGTTTCGTAGTTGGACGTGGTCCGTGTACGAATGCGAACTCTAAATCTTTGTGTAAAAATGTAAAGCCGGCTCCAAATAATAATCTTATTCTTAATTTCTCCCACAATTTTAACTATTTTGCGATAATTAAAACGAAATTATAAATAATCAAACTCTTGATCAAACCAACCCAGGAAAAAAGAACGAATTAAAATGGCGACTCTTTGGCGCCGCCAAAGAGAACTTTTATTTGTACATTGTACAAACATACTTCCATTATCTTTGGCTTTTTCTTAAGACACACTTTTCAGAAAAAAACCAATAGAAAAACAGAAATACATAAATAATACAGCCACACAAAAAAAAGTCTGGTACTTTTGACGAGACACATGTCTCTTTTCTAGAACGGCAACAAACTTAACTATTAGAGTGTAACTCCAATAGTCTATCCAACTGCACGTTCTACTAGGCACAAGCTCTTAGAGTCAGATATAATGAGTTATGAGCCTTCTGTGTTATGATTAAAACATAAATCTTTGGACTCGAATGTCCATTCATTTGCATCCATTGAATTCACTTACACCCATCGCTGGATTATGGGCCACTAGATTTCAGGCCGGCTTCATGGTCGTTCAAGCTTCACTGATTCTGTCTCTCCCTAAGCGTCCCTTGACCGGCTTACATTGCTGGAACAGTCAGCGCCGCCAGAAGTTGTTTACATCGCGACTCTCGGTGCATTTACTTTTGTACGTTCAGAGACTATATACGCGGTCCTGAATGTTGACATCAGACTGCTCGCTCGTCGCTTTAAATACGGTTCAAACTGGATTTTAATAGCATTGAATGTTGACATAAGACTGCTCGCTCGTCGCTTTAAATCCGGTTCTAACTGGATTTAAATAGCATTGAATTGACCGTCTACCCTCGAGCCCGACCCATAATCTAGCGATGTGTGTAAATATTAAATGTCATTACCTGCTACTGCAATAAGTACTGGAAGTGATGACAACTGCTCTGAAAAGAGATGTGTAGAATGATTCACCTTCCAGCCCAGTCAGTAACGAAGCCAGCGAATGCGCGCTGCCCTGAAGGGAGACGTTAGGGTATGAGAATGAAGCTGTAGCACCGCTCAGACAATTTTGTTTTAAGGTTATGTTCCAGTTTTTCTAGTTATATCACTGAACTGATACTGTATATGAATTCAGCAGCTTGAAATCTTAATTCAAACCATGTTTCACCATGATATACTAAAAACTACGATTTTTTAAGGTTATGTCGAAAACCAATCGTGAAAGGTGCTATTTTTATTTACTCTTTTTATTACGTTATCTACAAATCATCTGGATATAATCTGATATAATCTCAATCATCTATTACCTTATCTTAAATAACTGCGGGCTCGTTTGATGGCGCCACCGGCGAATATACGTGACTGTCGGTGGCTCGGCAGAGAGCCGAGTGGAACTAAAGTTCAAGTCTCTTGGTGTGAAATAAGGGAATTTTTCCTTATATCTGACTCTAAGAGCTTGTGCCTTGTAGAACGTGCAGTTGGGCAGACTATTGGAGTTACACTCTAATAGTTGAGTTTGTTGCCGTTCTAGAAAAGAGATCCTCTAAGAATTATAAAGAAGATTCGTCTCCTTTCGAAGACTTAAGGAAATCTTTCCTAAAAACTTGAAGTTCGAGCTTACCAATATTCGATTGTGTGTAGAATTGTCTGGAGGTGAAAAGAGAAATTTTGCTCTTCCTCTGACCATCAGTCCTTCTATACTCAATCTTGCGATTTTTTTTTAGGTGGAGATAGGGAATTTTCCGTATCCTCTGACCCTAAGTCCTTTTGGGAAAAACATAAGATTACGAGGCTATCCTCTTAGTAAGAGAAATAAAGACATATTATGTCATACGAGCGATCTCTGTGCTTCCTCATCCCATGTTAGGAAATCAGAATAAAGAAAGTGTATTAAGCGAATCTCACAGATACGATATTTCCAGTATGATAAAAATAAAGAGAACATAATGAGCAAGTTATACCAATAGGATATTACTAATGATAGCTAGAACTAATTTAATATGATTGTTCTATTCGAGAGTTTGATAGTGACATAGAGTGAGAGATAGAGAGTACGGCTCATGTGAGTCCGTAAACTTCCGACAAATAAGTCGAGGTATGATGTGTGATTAAAAGAAGAGTGAACAGAGTGAGATTAGGGTACTTTTTGTATTTTGCTTAGGCATTTTTTTAATAAAAATTATTGTTTTATTAGAAAAGAACTACAGAATCTTATTTCTTCTCTCGTGAGAATCCCAATGTGTGTAGTACATACCAAAGAAAAAATGTCTATCTAAGTTGATCTTCAATCTAAAATTGGAATATTTAACTAAATTAAATTATTTAACTGATATATAACACCTCCTAAAACTAGAGGGTTTTATGTTTACTCAAAGTACGAGAAAATCGAGATTTTGCAAATAATTATTATTTACTCTTCACCAACGTTTTGCACATAATGAAAATCATCTTGAGTCAACACAAGAGTACTCCCAGAATACAAATAATTTGATTATTGTATGTTTTAATTATTATAAGCAAATTAAATTGAAAATAGCCAAATATTGTAATTTAGGTTGAAAAGCATTTGTTCTTAGCTAAAAATGCTTTAGATTATTCTGAAAGGGATTGCTAGTCAGAATATCTCTGAATTATTAACAATTAGAATTGTTATAAACAATTTTTTGAAAAAATCTGGAATTTGTGGTTTTTTCAATTGCGGTTTTCCTTTCATCATCTGAATTGATGCAGATATTCTTAAAAATAATATATGTTCAATTATATTTGTAAAAAAACAACAATTGTTGATGTTTCAAACAAATGAAATTAATAAATATAAAAATTTGGCACTTTGGCCTGGAAAATAATTTTTTTCACTAAAACTGCTTTAAATTTTTATGAGAGAGATTTGCAGTCACTATTTCTATGTAAACTTAACAATGAGCAAGTGTTATTATCTATTGTTATCATTTAATTTAAAATATCACGAAATTTTCATACATTTAAAAATATTGTAATTTTTGTTGAAACAAGATTTTTCTTATCTAGAAATACTTTAAATTATTGTGAGAGTGATCGTCAGTAACAATTTCCCTATTTTTATAAAATTTTCGAATATTTAGAATAGCTTTCTTGTATCATTGAACTACAATAGAGTGAAGTTAGCTGTGAATAAGTGAAAATCACTAATTTCGCTTTCACTTGTTTCTAAAGCTTCGAACAGTCGCCGCTAGATGGCTGAGTATATAAAAATTGTTGTAAGAAATTTCTGTAGCGACATATTTAAATTTGCGGTTTTTTCAAATTTGAATTTCTCTGAATCATTTGAGTTACTGCAGATATTTTTGAAAATGATATATATGTTATTCTATTTAGTTCATTTTATAAGCAATCCAAATGAATAAATTGAAAGTTTTGGCATTTTCCCTTCAGAAAAATCGTCCTTCGCCAATCTGTAGATTTGTTTAAAATAGAAGGTGAGTATCAATTGTAAGATTTATGTATCTTTCAGCCATAGGTAACCAATAAATGGATCAGAATTTACCAATAAACTGTGTGCTAAATCCGTGTTCGTAGCGACACGAGAGATCTTTCGTGTTTTAAACTGCCGAATATTTCTTAAATCTTGATTTCGAGCTTCAGCTGCGTCTTCGGAATACTGTGCAATTGGTAAAAGAAAATGTCTCATTACATCCGGACCATGCAGTAGAATCTTGTCGACAGTAACAGGCATATAGTACTATCGGTACAAACGTACATAGAGCTGAGCGGTCTCAAAAGTATATTTCTGAAATTCGACTAAGTCTGTTGCCTCTGAACTCATCAGCTTGTGAAGAATGTAAGCAAATCTTTTTGGTAACTCTAAATGTACTCCGGTAATTTCTGCCGTTATTTCAGGATCAGAATGCACATATCCGTTTTTTGCCATCTTTTTTTTCTCTTATAAATAATCTGACTCTATAGAGAAGTCACGTTAGACGTTAAAAATAGAAAACTTGGAAACCCGGCAGCGTTCCACCGATTTGAATGAAACCTTTTGCATTGTGTTGCTAAAGAAGTGTAATGAAACTTAAAAAAAAGATCTCTTCGCTAATTGTTTTTTATTTGTTTAAACAAAGATTTCCGTAAAATCGTTTTTAAAGTTGAATAACTTGAACAAATGCAGTCAGAAAGCCACGAAAATAGTGTGTTTATGTATCTGGGGGTTGCTAACTATAAATTTAAGGGTGAAAAAATTCAAAATGGCGGCCAATTTTTTTTTAACATTTATAAAAAAAGAAAAAAAAACTCAAAATAAATTATTAATACTTGACATACATATTCCTCAAGACATTGGTAGATAACATAAAATAAGTTGGACTTTAAATGAAGGGTGAAACCACCCTTAAATCGAGAAAAATACCTCCAAAAAATGCTTTTTAACGTTGATCTTGGAAAGGGTGCATCGAAAACAAATTAATTTTTTTCAGAAAAATAGTACTTATAATTTAAAATAAGAATGCTGGTATGAATCTTTTCTCTGCGTGTCATACTTTCTGAGTAATCAACCCTCAGACTAGGGGGTGAGTTGTACCGCGCAAGGGGCACGATCCTTCCGTAGCTCATATTTCGAAAGGGGGTCGTTTTTAGATAAAAGTGTATATAACTGAAATTATGCAGAATTTTTCGTTTTACAATTTAAGTCTTATACATTTTCCTCAATAAACCATCTTGTTTCAAGATATGAGCCATGGAAGGAGCGTGCCACCCGCGAAGTGAAACTCACCCCCTACTTTGAGGGTTGATTACTCAGAAAGTATGACCCACAGAGGAAAAATGTATACCAGCATTCTTATTGTAAATTATAAGTTCTATTTTTTTTTTTTAAATCATTTGTTTTCGATGAACCGTTTCCATGATCAACGTCAAAAAGCATTTTTTGGAGGTGTTTTGCTCGATTTAAGGGTGGTTTCACCCTTCATTTCAAGTCCAACTTATTATATGATATCTACCAATGCCTTAAGAAATATGTATGTCAAGTATTAATAATTTATTTTGAGTTTTTTTTTTCTTTTTTTATAAATGTTAAAAAAAAATTGGCCGCCATTTTAAATTTTTTCACCCTTGAATTTATAATAAGTAACCCCCAGATACATAAATACACTATTTTCGTGGCTTTAGGACTGCATTTGTTCAAGTTATTCAACTTTAAAAACTATTTTACGGAAATCTTTATTTAAACAAATAAATAACGATTAGCGGAAAGATCTTTTTTTTTAACTTTTCATTACATATCGTCAGTTACACAATGAAAAAGGTTTAATTCAAATCGGTGGAACGCCGCCAGGTTTCCAAGTTTAAACCTTAGTTGTCTCCTTTACTACTCGCCATTTTTTCAATTCAAGGCGATATGCTATATGTAGTGTATTCTCCATGAAATGGATCCGCGCATGTAGTGTAGACAATCCATAATTATAGGACTTTGTATGGACAACTTTCATTTTTAATCTGTCTAAGTCATTCATCTCTTTCGGTTTAGTTTTGCAAAAATAGCAAGTCATGGATGATGCATTATTCGAAAGAGCCTGGCAAACTTTTTTTGGTCCACCATAGTCAATTACGTATCAGATTTTATAGCAAATGTAGCAGTATTAGTTTTCACTATTGTTCGCTTTAGTTTTGCTATTTCTTTCTGAAGAGAAGATATCACTGAATTTGGTTTTTCTGTTGTCTCTTTGACGAATTCATAAAGTATTGGCCTGCAATACATTGTTGAAGATAGTTTCGGATTTTGCCATACCACTGTATGTTCCAGATCCTCTAAAAAAAGTTGGATTGGTACCATTAAAGCAGTAAAAATACTCTCATCAACCATGTCTGGGTCATATTGCTTTTGTTTGTATGTGCTTTGACTTGAAGAACCATCACAACCATATTTTATAATAAATCTCATATGATAAGGTTCCTTTTGAAAAGAAAGAGAAAGAGTAAGGTCTTTAAATAACTTGTGTATCGTATGATCCAATAATTGTAAATTGATTTCAAATCCTCTTTGACTTACTCTCATCAGACTTGGATATTCATCAGACTTGGCATTCTGTTTTTGCTTTTGCTACATATTTATATGATGGATCAATGTTAGCGTTTCTACTACTTGCTTGGATGTGAATAATGTGATACTAAATTTTTGTCAGATCAGCTTGCTCCATTAGTGCTAAAGCTTCCTCTGGTGTGTAAGGAATTAGGCAGTCATTAGTATTGTCACACTTGTCAGAAGATGACTTTGGATCTATGATCTTTGATATTTTCTTTCTATCAGAAACTGTCAGTAAGCGTAAAAAAGCTTCTCGAATTTTGCTTTCAGTGTATGCTTCTTCTATTTTTATTATTCTTTTCGTTGGAGTAGAACATTCTGAAAAATCACCAGAGTTTGGCCTTCCACGTTTTTCATTGTTTTCAGAATTAAATTCTACAATAAAAGAGTAACCTCAAAAATAAGCCTGAATTCGCCCATTTGTGCGCCCTCGAATTCGGGCTTCCAAACTATACTAAAAGTTAGTTTATCATGAGGCATTGACCCTCTGAAAGTTTTAGGTTGGTCTGACTTTTTGTTTTCGAGATTTAAGGGACCAAATTTTAACACAATATACTATTCCTTATAACTAAAATACAAGGTTATCATCAAAACTTAGATTATCGTTTCTGAATCAACACTGACGTTAACCTAAATCGTGGAGGGTGATTAAAATGACCTATAAATTGTAAGTGCAAAGTTAGATGAAATTCTTCATACGTCTGCCAAATAAATCCCAAAAAAGATTTTTAGGGTCAAAAATCAACACATAAGTTGAATTGTTTATTTTTTATCTAATAGACTTTGATCTCAATTTTCAAGGTCAAAGAAAGGTCACCATTAATCATTTATCAATTAGAGATTTAACTTTTGTCTTGAACATTTTTCGCTATCAGTTATAGATTAGGAATAATCCACCTGCAAAGATTCAAATAATCTACTGACAGGTAAAGCAAAGAGAAAGCTTTGATTCCTCGTATCTTGAAAAAAAATTCAGACCAATCTAAAACTTTCAGACGATTAATGTATCATAATAAACTAACTTTTAGTATAGATTGGAAGTCCGAATTCTAGGGCGCACAAATGGGCGAATTTTTCGGTCATTTTGTGCTCAACCAAACTGCGAACTTTTTTTGAAACAGGATTGAATGTATAATCAGCTTTTCCATTTTTGCTTAAAATAAGGCATTAAAATTGCATTCAACTTATTTGTAACGATTTCCACTTGTTCAGTACCTAAATCATATTCGCTTTGCAAATATTGCGCTAAATCTTCCACAACTCTGCTGTTATCAGCAATTAAAAAATCAGATAGGATGCTCTTCAGAACATTAAGAGTATCCATTTTGATTTATTCAATAATAATTTATTTCATAAATAATACATTTCAAAAAGTAAATTCTTTTAGCTATAAACTAATCAATTTACATGTGTACCTGGTTATTGGCAATGTTCAATATATTAGACGAATTCAAGAAGTAAACAAGTAAATAAATGAAAACAAATGAAAATGAAAAAAATATCAAACTCATAATGTGAAGAACCAAAAGATACCAAAAGCCGCTGAAAAAAGAAAGAAAACAATACAGCACGAGCAGCATACTTTAGAAACAAGTGAAAGCGAAATTAGCGATTTTCACTTATTCACAGCTAACTTTAGTCCATCGAATTTCAAGGACGCAAGAAAGCTTTTCTAAATATATGAAAATTTCGTGATATTGGAACTTAAATAATAACAATAAATAATAACAATTGCTTATTGGTAATTTTACATAGAAATAGTGACTGCAAATCTCTCACAAAAATTTAAAGCAGTTTCGGTGCAAAAAATTATTTTCCAGGCCAAAGTGCCAAAGTTTTATATTCATATATTTCATTTGTTTAAAAAATCAACAATTGTTGTATTTTTACAAATATAATTGAACATGTATTATTTTTAAGAATATCTGCATCAATTCAGATGATAAAAGAAAAACCTCAATTGAAAAAACCACAAATTCCAAATTTTGTCAAAAAATTGTTTATAACAATTCTAATTGTTAATAATTTAGAGATATTCTAACTAACAATCCCTCTCGCAATAATTTAAAGCATTTTAAACTAAGAACAAATGCTTTTCAACAAAATTTACAATATGTGGCTATTTGCATATATAAATAAGCAAATTGAAATTCATAACTCTATGACCAAGGTGCTCTTTGAAATTTATTGTACTTTAATTTTTTTTTAAATCGCAAATCGGTGCAAAATTGAAGGCTGTAGACTTTTTTGAACGAAAAATACGCGTTTCATCCCACTGTGCTCCTGCTCGCCATCGGCTTGTCTCAGCTCTCTTCGGGAGAGGGAAAATGGATAAGATGGATAAAAAGTTATGAGGTTGAGAAAAATTAGTATGACTGGGAGTATTGTTTTGGAGGAGGAGAACTATTGGGTTGTGTCTCCAGAACGTGGGATTTTTCAACCCCCACCACTTTTCCATCTGAGAGTAAGGCATGCAAACGTGGCGTGTCGGTGAGTCGGCTCTGTTACGCGTTGCGTAGACCAGGCTCGTGTAAAGCCGAAAATGCACGTGCACAAACCCGAGCTCACTCGACTTCACTATTCGGTTTCGCTGTCTATTAGGAGGTTTGAGTTGATTTTTGTTTAAAAAAATTGATACCTAAAAGAAAGACTTCAAATACATGTAATGAAGTCTTGAAATATTTAATGATTATGTATTTCAGGAATTCTTATGGAATCTTTTAGACGATCCGATTCTACAGGGAATAAATTATAAGACACTGGAGGTTTATAATTTTCAATAGTTCAAATATATTGAATATTGTATATAGGATTGGGATATATGGGACACTAAACTAAAAACGTCCGACGAAGAAAGCGACAAGGAAGGCGACGAGGAAGGCAGAGAGAAAAGCAGCGAGCAAGGCGACGAAGAAGGCGACGAGGAAGGCAACGAAAAAAGCGGTGAAGATGACGAAAAAGTGTACAGAAGAAATCCGCTACAATTAATGAAGACAGTGGACAAGAAGATATGAATGAAACGGATACAGAAGGTGTAGAATAACTTGATAATATTAATTAAGTAAATGTGGGAACGTGTTTCATTTGTTAATAACAAACTGTAGCTTTTATTGAAAATCTAAGTTTATGTTTCAAACAGTTAAAATGTTGGCGTACATTTAATTTGTTACGAAAAATAATTTAAGCGTGTATTCAGATTTGAAGTTTATGTTCTAATAAGTAAACGTATAAAGTTTCAATTTTTTGATCCTTTAACTATGTTACTTACCTTTACAATTTATGAAAAATATATAATAATAAAAGCCAAAAGAGCGCCACATTCTTTTCTTCGGAGATTTGTTGAAATAAAAAATTTCAGGGAGAAACTTTCACAGATCTGTATTCTTTTAATGTCTGACGAGTTACAGACAGGACCGGGTAGGAACCGGATAACAATTTTTTGAATCAATGTCAGACACAAAAACTGGATAGAATTTCTGATAGAACCAGTCAGGGAGCGTGTCATTAAAATGTCTGACGAGTTGCAGACAGGAACGGGTAGGAACCGGATAAAAATTTGTCGGATGAATGCCAGACACAAAAACCGGATAGAATTTCTGATAGAACCAGTCAGGGAACGCATCACTAAAATGTCAGATAAGTTGCAAACAAGACCGGGTTGAAGCTGAATAAAAAGTCGGACGAATGTCGAACACAAAAACCGTACAAGATTTCAGACAGAACCGTATAGGAATCGGATGAATAATGTCAGGTCACGGTTGACTGTCTAAAAGCGGATGATCTCTGACAAAAATCACGTTCGTATTTAATTGAAATATTTCTGATTGCACTTGTCGTACGAGAACCGTATGTACTCACATGAACTGCGGAGCATCAAACTTAGCAATGTAAGACGGCAGACAGAAACAGGTATGCAGACAGAAACAGGTATGCAAATCAAATAATTTCGAATTTCAATTGTCAGGTAAAAAACAGACAGATTCAGACAAACGCTAGTTTGAAAATATATTGCATTTATTTTTGTCCCTGATTTTCAGATAAGAACCAGTCAAACCCGGGTAAACTGCTGTGAATTGTAATAAAAATTTATTTCACTAAAATTGGAAAACAGGTGCCATACATGCACAGGTATAAGGCGTCATCTGCCTTTGGTAAGAAAAAATAATCAAATAATTTATAGTTTAAACTACCAGATAAAAACCAGACAGACTCAGATAAACGCCACTTCGAATATATATTGCATTAATGTTGGTCCCTGATTGTCAGTTAAGAACCAGTCAGACATGGATGCACTAACCTTCTTTGACTTGGAAAATTTTAAGTCTTCCCTTAACACTCGACAAGAGTTGGACAAAAATGGCTAAAAAATCAGATATAGACTTTACTCATATTCTTTCCGATTCTGACTGTCGGACAGAAGCCAAATGAGTGCGAATGCAATGCGGGTATAATTTCGCATAGAAGGCTGACACAAAAATCGGATAGGATTTCAGACAGGAATAAACAGAAAAACGCACGCTTTCTATCCAATATTTTTAGCAGGGTAGATTTGAATAAACCGACGTTCATAGTTCATGTTTTTTTTTCGTCGTAACCTTTTTCAAATTTCAGTGAACTACCCCCTCTACCACATTTTGGACTGAGCTGGCCGAATGAGTAAATTTCGGTACTTCGCATTTCGGAGTTAATTTTGGTTTCGTTAGATTCTAGTAATTCAATTCTGATTATTGCTGATTACTGCCTCTTACAACTTTATCTAATATTTTAATTCTAACTGTTGGTTCTTGCCCCTTAGAATTTTATGTCGTCTTTTGAGAGTACACTCACCCACCGTTACTTTGCACCTCTCGGGTCTTGAGTGCAAACAATCGCGGGGCGGATTCAGGTAAAAACTCAGGATCGTATATATCGTCTCTGAACCGGGTACCAGTGCCCCCAATAATTCGCCACATGGAAATGCGCATGCGTCTCGCAATTCGCGGGAAATTTTGAAATTCTAAGAATGTTATTTTAATTCTTATTAATAAATTATTTTATTTGAATAAATAAAAATAT